>PNEQ01062136.1:40317-105122 GCA_003012365.1 Medauroidea extradentata | reverse complement strand
AAGGACGATCGGTGTTTGGTCGTGTGAGAAAGTACTCGTATTTCCCCTTTGTAATAATGCTTAGTGCTGTGTGGTAATGCTGTACACTTGTGAATGTGTATGTCGTTCCCCTTGCAGTGTTCTTCGGGGTAAATGTAATATTTGCCTTGGTTAGTTCATCGTACAATGTGTGATAAGGTTTTGAGTTGTTGTGCAGCACAGTAATTGGGGCAGACTTAAACTCTGTGGAAGATGGTGTAGAGTTGTCAGTGCTGTCACTGATATTTATAATGTTGTCAGTATTCAATGTGGGATTGTTTGTTGTGCCACTGGGTAAAGAACAGGCTTGCTGTGTGCTGTCACTGTGTGCAGATGTGTTTTCTGCATGATGATTTAGACCTGGTATTTTTGCCACCTGTATCGGTTGATCTGTTGCCTTTCGTTTCCTGTCTCCAGGGAAGGCCATATTAACATCGCCACTGTTTGATGTAACTGGATGCAGTGCACCTTCTGAGTCTCTGGGTGTATTTGCCATATTTGTAGCAATTTGAAAACAATTATAACGGGGCGAAGCGCCTACACTTGTGTTTAATGTCTCATTTGAGTTCATCAGTTGTTGTATTCAGTATAATGTGTAATGTGGTCTACCCACAGTCCAGACACAACACCAAGACTAAGTTAGCTGATGTGTGCTGGCTAGGTACGAGGCGCTGCGCCTCCGGTGGTTCCACAATGTATCGCACGAGTGAATACCGATCGCGGGAGAAAAAGCACACGAAGAACTTCGATGATCTAGCTGCAGATCCCGAAGATCCATGCGCTGGTCTTCCCACTGTTGCGAAGTCACCGTACACTTGGAAAAGTTCGATGCAGGAGCTCCCTCTGGTGCGTCCGACTGCTACCGATGCTCTCACCAATCTGGAACTGAGAGACTGACTGAGATGGGATGGTCTCCTTATATAACTGTCTCTGTTGTGCTGCTCTCTGATTGACTGAGCTGTTCGGCCAATCGCCTGCAAACATCCTTCTGATTGACAGGTGTTGACAGCCAACCCTGGCGTGCCTGTACTTGGATCCCTTGGGTTGCTAGGTTTTTTTTTTTTTTTGTTTTTCATGAAAAGAGGAGCCTATATCTTATTTTATTTGTAGCCATCTTCCCTGTTCATGTTGTCGGGGTGTTTTACTATCTCTATGGCTTCTCTGATGGTTCTCAACCTGTAATTCCCCATGTTGCAATTGTGCTGAAACTGTTTTATTCAATGTCATGTCTGGTGTGCATAGAGCATTATGCTATGGCTGACTGCTGGTTTTCATATTTGTAGGCTCGTATGTGTTATTTTATTCTGGTGGTGACTTTCCTTCCTGTTTGGCCTATGTAGACTTTAACACATGAGCAGGGAACTTTGTAGACATCAGCCTGCTCTTAACTGGAGTTTTGTCTTTAACCGATCCCAGTATGCTGCTGATTTTGTTCATGGGCTTTATTACTGTGTGTTTCACATGATTTCTAAGAAGGCGAATCAGTTTGTCAGTAGTGAATTTAACGCAGGGCAATATGGCATCATGGTTTAGTTTTTCCTTTTCCTTCTTTTTCGAATCAGCCTTAATGGTCTGCTGTATCTCATGCCTGGTGTAACCACTGGCTTCTAGCACAATGGTCATGTGTTTGAACTTCTCTCCCAGGTGTTGCTCTTCAAAGTTGTTTTTTGCCCTAAAGATAAGTGTATTTAGCACAGCCCATTTCTGGCATGGATATTGGTGAGAATTTGCTTGTAGGTGTCTGTCAGTATGTGTGGGTTTTCTGTAAATTTTGTGGCCTAAGATGGGCTTCCTATAGACTAAAACAACCAGGAAGAGAAGTTGGCCATCCTTTTTCATCTCCATGGTGAACTGAATGTTGCAGTGGATGTTTTTGAGGTGACCAAGAAACTGCACCAGCTTCTCATCTCCATTTCTCCAAACTACGAATGTATCACGTACATATCGGAACCAGTGTTGTTTTGTAAGGGCTGGCATCGGTGCCTCTTTGTTCGAAGTTGGCCATTATGATATTCGCCAGCAAAGGTATAAGTGGTGACCCCTAAGCAGCACCCTCATTTTGCACATAGACTTTCCCTCAAAATGTGACAAATGTAGATGCGACACAATGTTCTGTGAGCTGCACCAGTTCGTGGTTGCAGAGGTCCTTCCTAAGCTGGTCAAGTAGGGTCTGGAGAGCTTCTTGGACTGGTACATTCGTGAAAAGCGGCACTACATCAAAACAGACTAGGATGTCTACATGTTGCAACATGATACTTTTCAGTTTCTCCACGAAATGTGTAGAGTTTTGTATATGGGATGTAGGTGTTGGAATGGATTAATATTACTAGCAGCACTGCATCCATACCACCGAGCGTGCTTAGCTAATCTCGGGGATAGGATACATCAGACACGACGAGATCTGTATGTTGATGGTAAGGATCTTATGGACCTACACTTGCACCTCTCGAATCTCGAATCTCCTTGCTCTTTACATTTGGAATATCGTTGAAAAAGCCTCAGCATCCAAAACCTTTTCGGTTTCTCACCGCACATCAGAAGTGATCGAGAAATGGATGCAAATTCCTTAAATTCTTGAAGCACTTACACCTAGCGAGTAACTTTAAGTCCTCTGAGACAAGGTCATGTTGAACAATCTGAATCCAAAACATTAATGATGCCTTTAATTCTTCAGCACTCAACATCTTCAATTACCAATGATACTGTTTAATAAATGTTGCTCTAGCTCTAAACAAATATGTTGTTACCCATTTGAGTTTGATAATGACCAAAATCCTTCCAGTAATACTAACAAAGTACCATCACATACTGAACTACTAGAATTTGTATCTGATGGATAAGGTGTTTGGATCATATTCCCAGGCCATCCTCTTCAGAGCTAGTTAACGTATCAGTGCTGCAGAACCAAGCTGGACTACTCCCCAATTTGTCAGAAAGTTCACAACACGATGCCAGGTTTTTTAGGTTAACACTGACGAGACATAGCACAAAGATCAGTTTGGCAAAAGTAACTGAATCGCAGTGGCTCGATCTGCGACATGTGGTTTGAATCAGAGTGATAGTGATCTCAGTTAGGACAGAAAAGTCAACGAGTCTGACCATATATAGACGACCAAAGGATGAACCTTACCACTGGAAATCTTGCTCACCTATTCCATTATATTTCTTGGTAGAATTAAGGCACCTGACAGCTCAAACCTCAGAACTGAGTGTATTTTTAGTAAAGCAGCCTTGGACTTAGCTAAGGCCAGGAAAGTTGAGACGACTCCTAGTTTATAGACAATGCGAATGGAAAACCACAGCAACATCTTTGCAGTGGTGTCGCAAAATGCATAAAATTCAACTCTCTCTGTGTTACCCTAGTCAATGTAATGTGAAATTCTTACCTCAGCTACAGCTCTATGTGTACCTTTGAAATGTTGCCACTGTTGACCAATATCTATGGGAACCAATTTACCCTATTCTAAAACAAGGGTAAATGTGGGAGAGAGACACAAGTCTGTCTGATTCGCAAACGTCTCATCAGATGCATGGGCTATCAGCGTGTGTTCCCACCAGTTGGTACTCAACAAGCCAGGCGACATTAAGAACAAGTTTTGTGTAGGTTTGGTAACTTCGCTCCAAAAGAGATAAGAAAAAAGTTTACATGTATGGTGTTATAATATTGTGTGCATACTGGATGTATATTTCGTCCACAATGAAGTTAAATCCTTTGTTTTGAAAAGGTGGGGGAAAATTATATTCACTGCACTGTAGACATATAATTTAAATTCACGTGGGGCATTTCACCTACACAAAAGGACAGATGTCACAGTCAACTATGGAAGAGACCTCTGGAACATATGCTAGGATATTGTGTAGTTTTTAATGGGTAATAGATAGATGCATGTAAAATTCGCGTTGTTTTTTGCCGACAGTCTAGACTCCACTGCCCTATACAGACCCGAGAGAAATGGATGATTCAATTGGTTTCTGCTAACAATAAGACGTTAACTGTGGAATAAAGTCGCAGTAGATTGGTCACAATGCCACTGTGTTTAGTATTATTGGCCAGCAGAGGTCTACAGAGTGAACCACAAGCTATCAGGCCAATGACATAGGTCAAACTAATGCACAGTACACTCTACAAATTTTTTGTAAAATTTACAAGGATTTGCTTTGTACTTTTACAAGGATTTGTAAAATTACAAAGATTTTCTTTGTAAAATCATTAGTTTATGAAGTTACAAATGTAACCTTTGTAATATTACAAAGGAATTCTTTGTACCTATACCGACCGTTCCTGCACTGTAAATTATTTTGTAAAATATGATAAGGCAATTCTTCGTAGTTATACAAACTGTTGTAAATGTTGAAAATTTTTCCTGGTAAAATTATTAGTTAATAATGTTAAAAGGATTTTGTTTGCAGAAAAAACTTAGAAAAAATTTGTAGCCTTCAAAAATCTTAAGTTTGCCAGAAATTACTTATGCAAAGAAAAGTATTTTTCTGGAATAAAGTGAATGTGTGTAATATTTACGTGCTTTAAAAGAAAAAAATATTTCTGAACTGCACATTTAATGTATATAAATAAGTAAGGACTTTGGTATACGGACATCACAGTGGTTTAGGGGTAAGATGTGTGGAGACTAAGCGTGGGAAGTGTGGTTCGAAACTTGGCACCTCCCGATATATTTTTTTTTTCATAATGATTTCATGAATACGTCCTTTATTCAAAAGTTATTTGATAACTAAGTTCAGCGTCATTTATGAAGCACAATGAACATTACTTTTTTTCCTTATCGAAATTACAGCTACAATGCTAGTCTTATAATTTTACAAACATATACTTTGTATTTTATTACAAGGACAACCATTGTAGTTTTACAAGGAATTTATTTGGCAACTGGGTTTCCAAGGAATTTCTTTGTAAAAGTACAACATTTTTTTACATTGTAGCTTGCAGTCTAGTCTACCGCCAAAAACACCATGAATTTCGCATGTTCTTAGTAATAGAAGACTGATTTGAGAACTGTGTTATTTATCGGCGTTGTGAACACTTTATTCGTATAGATTTGATGACAGGTGTGAGAATTGTTTCCTTTCGCCTCTGGGATAAAGAATAGCCTGGTTAAAATAATAACCCGAGAAATTCTCTTATTTTTCTGCGCTGCTTCGAACGGTAATTATCACAATTGGCCGACGTTTACTTTAGGCCTAATTATTTTTGTTGCGTTTGTAATTTCATCGCCTTGTTCGAGGAACCAAGTAGCTAGTGATAAAATGAGGTAAGAGAAAAAGAAACTGAGATAAAATGATGTGTATCGAAAGGATTAATGTTGTGCACATAGACGAAGAAGTCATGACTGAAATTTTTTTTCAAGTCCCTGCAAACATTTTCCAAACAAGATGTTTGTTGAATGCTACACAAAAAGAACAGAAAAATCTCAGTTTTTCATTTGGCAGCGCTGATTGGAAATGCATGAACGAAAGCTGCATCAACTAATTTGTTGGTTTTCATGCTATGGGAATATGTCTGTTAAATCTAAAAGCATAACCAAATCACTTTCCACTATTTCTGATATTTCGATTTCTGATCATCTTTACCGCCGGGAGAAGAGTTCTGAAAAAGATAATTAGGTTTTGAACTCGGAAACAGTTACTAGGAGCAGAAAATGTGGTTGCAGACACATTAGTGAAACCGACAAATGAGCCTTGGCCTAAGCATTTGGATAGGCATGAAGAGGATTCATCTACATTTACCTGTCCTTCAGTATTGCTATTTAAGTCCAATAAATAGGCTACAACTTCAACCATTGCAGGAAACAGAATGTAAAAACCCACACTGGACGTATCACCAACTCTTTACTCTGTAATAGTAAAAGAATAAAAGACAAAAATTCTAAATTGATAATGCAAACACCGACGAAGCATTTCATGGAATTCAATATAATACCTAAATTCCTCAAATATGGGACGAAAATGCTCAAGCAATGTGCAGAACATATTTCAAGCGAAAAAAACAAACAAACTTACTGCAAAAATTAAGATAGGAAAGTCATCAAGAAAAATGAATGCTCTCCAGATGAAGATAAAAAGTTCTGGCATTAAGCATGAGTGGCTCAGATAAAAGGAAAGTAAATTTGCTACAAAAACCATTTTCAAACGAATGGTATGGTAGATTGCAATCAGTGCGTTTTACGCAAAAAATTTGTTTCACGAAACGTGCAATTTATATGGTTCCCAGACGGGAAGCCATATGCCAAAAAAAAAATAAAGGTGCAATACATAAGAAACATCTAAAACTTACAATTCTGTCTTATGGCGAACAACTTAATTGATTAAATGGTTTCTACAAGACTCATATGATATAATATAGTGAATTTGTAGTAAAAATTTCACTGTGGGGCATCTTCCACAGAAAATTAGGCACATCACACATAGCAGGTGATATATGGCCAAAGTGCATATGTTTTTTATAATAAAATTACTGTACTTTTTTTTAAGAAGCTTAATACGATACTGAATACCGTACCTTTAATTTTTAAAGAATTTTGAACGCATTAAAAAATAAGATAATCCCTTTAGTTAGTGAGTGATTTTGTAACGATCTTTTCCCTTAGAGGGCACCTATCCCACATTTACCATCTGCAAAAAGATGTCCCACACAAAAAATGGGGGTACCAAACCACGTGTGTCATAAATATGTGCAATATAGTTTTCATAATATAAACCTTAAATGTCACAATTTATAGAGTTTTCGGTTATACGTTGCTCATAATATTTTCTTTTCAGCGGTATAGCATTTAATGGAATGAGCATGGTCTGTAGAACATACTGATCATATACAAAGATGACGCACAAACTAGTGAACAAGTATTGATGTTCTGATTCGCGTCAAAATTATGTGTCGGAATCGTAATGAATATATTTACATTAACATATGCGAAACTATTTAAATTATTTCGATTTAAGTTTACTCTATAAGCTGCGGATAAAAGTCTGCATCAGTCAGTTTGTAACTAGTAAGACAGGGGTAGCATGATTTTCTCGATGTCTGTATTGAGCATTCTTGAATCCAAGTGTACCACACTTACGATGGTGTTGCACGCGTTCATCTCCGTCCTTGGAAAGTAGTGGGGGAGCAGCAAATATAATGTTATTTGACTAAGATAAATAGGGAAGCGTTTTCAGTGAGTGTTAGAGTTGGCTTATATTTTATAAGTGATTATGTTATATGTGAAAGTAAGTAAATCGTAGTATATTTTATTTTTCCTAAATGTTTTTGCTAAATACGACGATGATAATAGCTGTACTTCATGTATTATGACGGGTAAAATATTTCAGACATTTGTGGATTATTTCCACTTATATAGTGTAGTGTTTCTGAGACACTGGGCAAAATGATTGTAACAATAATCACTAATGCATTTTACGGATAGGTGGCAAATCGATAAAAAATTTTTTTGAAACAATGTAATTTCTAAAGGGCTGTAGAGTCTTTCTTTAGTTCTCATTGGATAACGTATTTCATAACAAATTAAACCTATCTTGAGGTAAAAAGTTAGACTTCTCATTGGTTCGCTAAAATGTGGTAAAGGTTTCGGAAACACAATATGTAAAGTAATTATATAAAACGATTTGTGCCACTCACTCGCCTAAACAATCGCTTTTCAGCGCCCTGCCTAAACAATCGCTTTTCAGCGCCCTGCCCAAACAATCGCTTTTCAGCGCCCTGCCTAAACAATCGCTTTTCAGCGCCCTGCCCAAACCCATTGAACTAAAAACATGAAATTGTATGGTGGTCGTCTCTTATGATTAGGCACCAACTAAGGACGATTTTTTATACATTTTTATAAATTTGAGAAATATGGGTGTGAAAAGAGGTGAAATGTGTTCTCCAAAACCCTCGATATCACTTAATTCACTTTAATATGTATATGAACTTTTCTGTTTTAGAAAAAGGTTTACCTAAATATATAAAAATATTTCTTTTCTATTTTTCTAATTTCGATAGCTAATGGGGTGAAAATACATTTTCTTTTCACAAATTCCTCAATCTCTTAAACCCGATTAAATATTGTGTTACTTTATGCTCCAGAAGACAGTCTATACTGTAATATACCATTCCAATACCATGGTATTTACTTCGGCGGTTACGAAGAGATTGATCACAAAGGGGAAACTTTGTATTCTCGTCAAAGCAGAATACTCGAAAAGCAAGAATGGCCATATAATAAATAAGTACCATTATTTATTCTGTGGCATGGCCACCGAGAAATAATTTATACAGAGATACCTTACGCAACGAAACATAATGTGGTATAACCTCATCGTACACAAGCATGAATTTTTTATTAAAGAATACAGCCGACCTCCATTGGCACAGTCGTTTGGAACACCAGTTCACGGTGCGAGAGATAGATTGGTGGAATCGCATATAAAGAATTGTGGCAGAGAACTGCTATGACATAATATACCTAAATATTAGAGACAGTGGCGGACGAAGTTACGTTAGGAGATTGCGATGACAAAAAAAAAACTAAAATATAACAGAGAGCTTGCCTACTATTTCCTTTTTATCAGAAGTTTATAATAATATTGAGTTGTCGAATTGCGAAGTTCGAGCAACTTGGTTGAAAACCTTGCGCTACCCAGTTTACTCAGTAATATTGTGTACACTTATAAACACACAATGCGACGTTATTTGCACCTTCTCTGAAAAGTGTACTGTACAGAAGAAAACTGTATTAAAGTTAAACTGACGTGTTTTGGTGTGTGGAATTAATATATAATCGTTGTGGCCTGGCCGTCGTAGCTCGCTGTAGTCTGAGGATGCGCAGTAGCACAGTAGTCGCTGTACCTCACAAGTAGGGACCCTTGTTTTTCGCGAAAAGAATTTTGCCCCACTTTGTTTCGGTGTCTTACGTGCACACCTGCAGTTCTGCTTCGTGGTCAGCGATTGTATATTTTAACTGTCACGAGCCTTGAGATTCTACCGGCAAATCACAGACGTGTGGTGTTGTGGGAAAGTTTATGTAATTGGCTCATTCAAATGAGATACGGCTCTTCACATAGACACGCTGCCAATAACCATGAAGCAAAATTGTAGATTTGCATGTAAAGCACTGAAACAAACTGGGGCAAATTTTTTTTTTCGCAAAAAAAAAGGTGTCCCTACTCACAAGCTCTACATCCGCTGAGAAGGCTGCCCACAGACAATCTGTTTATTGGGGAATATGGGCCGATGGCTACAACGGTCAACGTACTTAACGCGTTATTCTGACGCATCGCGCGAAACGCGTCGATGGTAACAATTGGCGAAATGCCGAGATTTAGCGTTTAACGTTATGTCATAGATTGTTGAAGTCAAACCTTGTTTAAATTTTTGCACGCGAAACAGCTGAATGAATGCGTAGGTAACGCAGGAAACTATGGAAAAATGGAAACATTTCCGGCATCATTTCTGTGTTTATTAGCAACAAGTCTAACGATAACAAATATTTGTATTATGTTATGCAATGCAAAGTACTGTAAAATATATTTTTATTTTAATTCTGTTTTACATAATTGGTAACATAAATTTTTATGTAAGTATAATACACACATACGCAGATACAAATTGTTTCGTTTTCCCAAAACGAAGCCCAAGTCTAGTGTGTTTTCTGTGTGTCGTGGATGTGGTCGGAACGTACAAATTATGCAATTATACTTTAACAGGGCTGACGTAGCTTGTACGTGAGAAAAATTAGCCACGTAATTGTATATTATGAATCAAGTATATATAGTACATATGATACGTTTGTAAATACAAACGAACATTTTAGTTTCCATATAAATAATCAAACACCATTAACTTGTACATGTAAATCGTACTAGAGCCACGATTTAATGGCGAAAAGATTTTTGCAACATTTGGTTCCGATGCGTCATGTGCACACCTGCAGCTCTGCTACATCGTCTGTGATTGGATGATTTTACTCTCACTGGCCTTGGCAAATTATAGACGTACAGACTCATAATAATCTTATTCTGATTGGTGCAGTAAAATGAGAAACGTGTCTGAACAAAGACACGCTGCCAATAACCTTGAAACAGAACTGCCGATGTGCACGTGAGTCACTGAAACAAAGTGGGGCAAAAATCTTTTCGCGACAAAATCGTGGCCCTAGTAATCACGTATATCTGTCACCACAAGTGATATTTCATGCGTGGCAATAACATTGAAAACTTCTGCATGTTAAATATGACAGAAAAAAACACAATGGTATCTTCTTTCAGTTTTTACTTCACTCTTTTTTTTTTTTTTTGATTTAATTTGTGTAAGAATTAAAAATAACTCTGAATATGCAACACATCTGCAGGATTCATTGAAGATGGCGAGCGTGGCTGAGGACGTAAACTAACACGAAATAAAACAGTATCCAGTTCAGTATAACAAACAATAGCATACAAGATTTACGTACCAAGGAAGCATACCCCGCTCCTTATTCTGACATTTCATAGGATCCTCTAAAGTCACTTTTCAACTACTGCCGTCAGTTGTAGATGTGCCGGTTTCATTGCTGTAACGCATTGCGTGTAGCGTTTAACGCGACATAGCCGGGCCTTCAATAAAAATGTAAAGTATGGTTACTTTACATACAACCTACTCTGAAAGTGAGGAAAATATACTCTGTAGTCTTTGCTGATAAATACGTTTTATGTCCTTCACATACAAGTGTATCACTTATCCGAAACTGGTAATATTACTCTTTGTCACAATGTATGTCAGTAGGACTTGTTTAGGATAAGACATAAAATATATCTTTTAAATAAAACTGTAATCTTATGTTGAATTGGTAACACTTAACAACAGTAGTAGCCTATTAACTGTAAAAATTTATAAAATAGTAGCAAAAAAACGCAACGCGTAACGAAAACAGCGACACGTACACAATCTGTTGTCTCTAAATATAGTTACGCTCCTCCTTTAAAAGGCGCAGGTAACATACCATGCACTCTAGTGGCACTATCTAAGATCGTATACTTGGTTTCGAGAATAGTTCCAGAATCCTCACATAGGGTCAGCACAAGCTGCATAGCTGTATACTGTTTCTATATTTCATTCTTCAATATAAACGTAGTTTAAGTTTAAGGCTTAACGACTTTAGGCTAAACGAATTTAGGCGAAATTACTTTAGGCGAAAAATGTTTAGGCAAAATGAATTTAGGCAAAACGAATTTAGGCAAAATTTATTTTGGCAAAATGTCTTTTGGGCGAGTTAAGCAGAAAGCTTGAATTTTCAGCAAGCCTTTTTAGGCAAAAGGATTTTAGGTGAAACGACTTTAAAATTTAAAAATTCTAGCAATTTTAAGAATGTGATTTTAGGCTAAATTACTTTAGGCGAAATTACTTTTAGGCGAAATAACTTTAGGTAAAACGAATTTAGGTAAATCAGTTTTAGGCAAAACTACTTTAGGCGAAACGATTTTAGGCGATACACCTTTAGGCTGGATGACTTACACCCAAATGACTTTAGGCAAAACGAAGGTGCCGAAGTGTTTAGGTGAAACGACTTTAGGCAAATTTAATTTAGGCAAAACTACTTTAGGCGAAATTTTTTTAGGCAAATTAAATTTTGAGTATGTTAAGAGATAGGCTAGACATTCAAGTGAACAGGTTTAGGCTAAACGATTTTAGGCAAAATTATTTAATGCGAAACGACTTTTTCGAAAGTTCAGCAAAGCGATGGTATTTTAGTCAAACAGATTTTAGGCCAAACGAATTTAGGCTAAACGACTTTAGGCAAAATGAATTGTAGGCAACATAAATTTAGGCGAAACGAATTTAGGCAAAAGTTTTTTACGCAAAATTATTTTAGGCAAAAATTCTTTTGGCGAAACGACTTTAGGAGCAATTACTTTAGGCAAAAGGAGGTAGATAAAATGTGTTTAGGCAAAACATTTTTAGGCAAAACGACGCGTCTCCCTTCCACACTATCCTGAGTACCAATGATTCAAAGTTTTCAGCATAAATTATAGCTTTGCACAGAGCACCACCCAAGAGTACGCATGCGGTAATGGCTGCCACTGATATTCAGTAGGCCTCCTCATCAGCAATGTCATAACAACAGATTACACTACAAATATTATTAATTCAGTGAAACCAACGATAACAGCAAAAATAGGCTACTAGGAAACAGAATTGTACGAGATTTTTTTTGTCAGAAACAGATAGTGGGGCATATTTGAGAGGTCTAAATGCAAAACTGACATTCTCCAATTTTTGCAACTTTCGGCTACATGCGAATATCGCTTGTGTAGTGATACATGTCACGAAATACAGTTTTGGGTACATAACAAATTAGTTAGGAAAATAACTTTCACTTAACTCAAAGGAACTAAAAATTATGTTACAGTAAGTATGTGAAATATTCCATTAAGGTGTGGAGAATGTCACTTTTGCAGCATAATCATGGAGAACGTGAGTTAAGCACCAGCAGAAATCAGATAACGTTACTATTGAAACAATAATTTCTACATTTATTATCTTTAGCTCACAACATACCGATAGTAATAAGTTTCAGGAATAACAACACACTATTAAGTTCAAAAAGTGGGTAAATATATATGATGATCACACATTATATAAATTTCCAAACTGTTCAAATTACTAATGTCTGCATTTCCTGTGCTTGTTGACATAACTCGACATCATTGTCGTCATCTGCAACCTCTTCAGCAGTATCTACGACCTGTTGAAAGAAGGTTAAGAAGTCGTGGGACCTCAAATCATTTCCATAATGTTTCCTTAACAGTGTGTCTATGTTCGATTTATTTTTTTGCTTTACAGAACAGCCTTTACGTATTACTGCTGGTAGCAATGATATCAAACAGTTTTACCAAGTTTGGTAATGCTCTTGGCATATCCAAGCTTTGTTCTTCAAGTTGTTTCTCCTTGCATCAGAACGATTCTACAATTTTGTGACTGAGTCATGAAAACCCTTTTGCATGTTTGGATACCAAACCCTACCAGCACACAGACATCCTGAGGACGTCCGTAGGATGTGGGAACTGTCATCCCTAGGACGTCCTAGGGAAGTTCATTTCAAGTCCTTTTTATGTAGGAAAAGTTCATGGAAAAGTACTACCTACGGGGATCCCTAGGATGTCTGGCATACACATCTCTGGGACATCCCTAGGAGCTCCCTGGGATCTGTAATAAACACATCCTCAAGACATCCTCAGGAGCTCTCTCGGACCTGCATTAAATGCATCCCCAGGACATCCCTAGGAGCTCCCTGGGACCTGTATTAAACACATCCCTGGGACATCCCTAGCAGCTCCTTCCAGCAGCAAAAGTAAAAGTTTAGTATTCAACACAAAATAAAACAAATGTATTTGTTTTGGTGATATGTAAACTTAGTATTTAACACAAATACACATATTGTTAATGTAGCCTCTTAATATCTTTTGAATGAACAATTCGTCTGTAATAACGTTTTTTAATGCTTCAACTTCCAAAAGTCTACCAGTAATAATAAAATATGTGTGTCGAAATTAATAAATTTACCAATTTCTTAAGGCATATATAAATGTTATGAATTATCTACTAAATTAATTGCAACAAACCTAATGTATTTTTAAATAATATCGTGAGCTATCTAGTGGTCATATTAGGAACTTGCCTAGAAATCCACTACGTCCGTGGGAGCTCCTGTTCGGGCATCCCAGGGAGCTCCTGCTCGGACATCCCAGGGAGCTCCTGCTCGGACATCCCAGGGAGCTCCTGCTCGGACATCCCAGGGAGTGCCTGTTGGGACATCCCAGGGAGTTCCTCAGAGGAGCTCCGTGGGAGCTCCCTGTAAGGGCATCCCTGGGAGCTCCCCAGATGAGGAATTTAGGATGACCCAAATTCGTCTTCCAAGGAGCTTCCTGGGATGTGATGTACTTTTCGAGGAGGTACTTGGGACATCCTAGGGACATGGTTTTTTGGAGCTCTCGGACATCGGAAATATCCATCCCTAGGACATCCCGAGGATCGCATGTACCTGGATATCCTCAAAGGATGTCCCTAGGACATCCTGGGGACTTGCTGCGCTGGTAGAGAAATGCCAACTTCTAGCAGACTTGATGTTTGTCTCTACATGTTTTCTAGTAAGAATTCACGACGTCTATCCCCAATATTTTCACAGTAGCGAACCTCTCAATAATCGTGATATACTAATTTGGCTCAACAATTGTCTCCATCTTCTTTACGTATTTTACAATATTCCCGAATATACACCATACGGTCTGGTGGTATAAAACTGTGGCCTATAGTCGTAAATACACGCTGAATGATCTTAACATTGCCTGGTGCGCTAAGAAACCAATAGCTAACTATGCTGATCAAATTGTTTTCTTGTTTTGTCCAGCACATGTATCATTCACTAGTCTTATGATACTGTAAGGTCGTATGACGACAGAATTTAGAAAATCATACAAGCAAGACGACACTTCTTTGGCACCTTTGCGATATTCGTTTTCTGTCACCCTTTCTTCGTCAATCGGGATGTAGAGTTGCCTTGAACAACACAGAAATTGCTCAAATAAAGCTGACGGGAATACCAATATGTTGCCTGAGCAGAAAGTTTTTGTAAGGGCTGGTTCTTCTGACAATCGGACGACATTATCAGTATACTCGAATCATCGTCTTTCAGTAGGTCACAAAAACTGCTGCTCCGTAAACCCTCTTCTCTCTTGATGTGCCAATGCCTAATTTGTATTTCTTGTTGAATATGTATCGGAAGTATGTTTCTTTGACCTTCAGACGATCGTCTTCAGTTTCACTTTAGTGTATTTTCCACAGTTTTCTGATATTCAACACAGCCAACAGGTATTTCATCCAGCTTTGTTCGCAAAGTATTGTGTCTCGCTGCAGTTCAGTTTATTTACAAACTTTGCCCCACTTTCTTTCTTGGCGTGAAGTCTCGTACCCGTTGTATCATCCCCACATCTTTCCTTTGGGAGATCACCTGTTTGGTAGAACCGTTGTGCAATACGATTCACCATATGTCTCGACATTTTTATACACTTCAAAAATGTGTTGAAGCAAACTGGCATTATCTCTCGCGCGCTGTTGCGAAGGAAGTACTTCGCACGTGCTTCTTGTTTCACATTCTTGTCGTTCATTGGGCGTCGTCTTTTTACGGGTTGCGTTGTTATGTGTTACAATATAACATTATCTTGATACACTTTGCTCTTTTCTTTGTAGAATGTTTCATGGAAACGTCGTACGTCCTGGGTTGTTAATGTTCTGCATGAAAAGGCGCATGGATAACCTTACACGTTTTCCTTAGTTTATTCTCTTTTCCGCATAGCTGGTTTGCTAGCATTTTCTTTGCTTTTTCTCCAGTTTACACTGGTCTTACATGTATATCCATTTTCACGTCTAATATTAACATCAAAATATACTATTAAAACATTTGTACATGATACTTTCATAAAATAATAAAATGAACTTAGTGTCTGTAAATAAAATGGTGGTCACTGATATCTCTGAAGCTTTTAATTGGCTGAGTGGAGAATATAATTTAAGCTGTCAACCTTAACCTGAAGAAAGGTAGTTCTGCAACTGCACATTATTCATTTGGTATTCGAGTTTTTAACGGTTTACTTAATTCGGCTACATGCAGTTCAACGTTACCAGTCACCTTGCATCATTAAATCATTTTCACCCAAAGTTTTGCATTTAGACCCCTCATTCGAGAGTGCATAATTTGAATGTTCCTGTTTATATTCAAAATAATAAACTAATCCCCGCCCCCTTCCTTTCTCAAAAAAATTTAATTCAAGAGTAACAGCACTATTTATGAAATATTTTCAGTGTTTTGGTGCAATATAAGTTTACTACATTTATACTCTGTATCGTTTTAATATAATTTTTATTCAAATTTAAGTAAAAGAAATGAAAGTTAAAAAAAATAATATGCACAACGCTGTTTTATTTAATTTAAACAGTTCAGAGTGCCACTTAACCTAAGTTGTGTGCATCTGAGGCTTAGAACTGAAGAAGTGAGAAGGGCTACCTGTGTACACTTGGTGCCCTAATCCCTCTTATCTACAAAGCATTAACTTGACCTTTAGTGAGACTTTAAAAAGTGATCCTATAATGTACTAGGTAGAAAGCATGTATCGAGGCAAACTGTAGCTCTTTTGATTAGTTTTTGTATCAATCTGAAGAGTAGAATTTGTAATAAAACTGTGTGAAAAGGCCAGTTCGGAAATACTATTGTTAATGTCCGTGCCAGTTAAGTTACTTGTAAGTTTTTCCATAACACATTGGTTCTTTTATTTAACAGATATTCTCTGAACACATTTGAATGACTGACCTATCTTCTAGAGAGCTTCAATAATTTGTAAAACTTGAATAATTTGAAAATTATTTCGATTTAAATTTCATGTAGGCCAAATCAAAATGAGAAATAATGGGAAAACATTCATAGGAGAACATGACCTTTGATTTAAGGCAACTGTTTGTATTAACATTATTTTATGGATTATTTGCTCACACACAATGTAAACACATGAAATAAATGTTTTTAATATTTTGTAAACAATACTTATGTGCTTTTTCCTTGGGTTATTTGGAGCTTGTTCGACTACATTCTTAAACTTTACATCACTAAGACAGTGCCTTTGTACAGTATCAAATTCCAAGCCATCTTAGGGCCTTATCACATTAGGGCACTTGTGACATGCAGAATCTAGGAAATTTGATGCGTTTTCAGGTGGATGACATCTACAAATGTATTAATTGAAATTGGTATCGTGAAATACAGAAAGAGTAAATGGATTAATTTGGTTTTCCAATTGATACCACTATTACATATTGTGTGGTAAAATTATATCCATCGACTCTTTTTTACTTTGCGATAACACATTTAAATATATTAAATCACCCCGCCTCTAAAGGCCGACATTCTTGTCAACGCCCCATTAGTGCCTTGCGAAATAGTGAAGATGATATGATGAATTGTTTAACGCCATGGACATAATTTATTCTTATTTACAAAGGCAGTGTCAGGAAGAAAAAAATGTCCCGAAATCCAAACACTGAAATAAAAATGAGTTGGAAATTCGGAGTGACACAAACAAAATATAAGTAAATATACCTACTGTAGAGTGTAAGCACTTCAAAATAAGTCATTTATTTTGAATTATTAATTTAAAATGCAATATTAAGACCATAATCCCACATTTCTTCAATTTATGCGACAGTTGTTTTTAAAATTAGTCAACATAGTAAATACTATTTTAAGCGAAACTGGTACAGTTTTACAATACCGGCAATTTTTTTAGCTACTAAAACTATTCCACTAAATCAGTATAAATGAGGTAAAATGGCCTCAACATAAATTAAAATCCGACATTCTGTTAACACACACACTCAAAAAAAAAATTCGAGAGAAAAAACAGTTTTTTCTGCCAGTGAAAACATGCAACTAAAGAGATCGCACTGATACAGGAAGGCCTATGGTACTGGCATCATTCCGAAATATTTTGCAACACCAGACAAAGAATTTAACCTATATCTTTGGTGCTTATCAACTGAAAAAAAGAGCATTTAGGGTTTTTTTATCAAACATTGCCAGGCCGTTCATGAGGTGGCAAAATGAGGACATACAAAGGTATAAGAACATTTTTGGTAACCTTATGAGTACATTTAAGACCATATAAGATACTGTACTTGTAACTGTAATGTGAAATAAGAAGAAGAAGTGGATGGTTTTTATTTTACTTTTTGATACCATTATGTGGTTATCATCTGGCAAAATAAAATCCACCTGCTATTTTTAACTTTACAATACTACGCTGAAATATTATATTTTTTACTGCCTCATTAACATTTCCTGAAACCCCTACGGTGAGTTTTCCATTTAATAATCATTCAGTATAAAGTATTTTTGGAATTAAGTGAAAAATTTCAAATTCCCTTCTTGTAATTTGTAATGTGATTTCACTGTAAAACACATTTACAATTGGATGTAGTGAGGTTTTACCACAGAGCGGCAAATTTTTCATCAAAGCATATTGCACTAAAGTGGTTACATTATGTAATTACCTTCTTTCTCTATATTCTGCTTGGGAGGGAGTTGAAGGGGGTTAGTGGTGGGGTGAAGAGAAAGGCATGCTGTACAATGGTTCATTCAGTATTTGAATATGCTGCTGCGGAGTGGGATCCATATGTGGAGGTGGAGGTGCAGGAGATGGAGAAAGTGCAGAGAAGGGCAGCAAGGTGGGTGATGAATAAATGGAAGAGACATGGTCAATTTGATGAGGAGGAAAGAACTTCAGGTATAGCATGATGATGAAGGATTTGGGATGGAAACCATTGAGGGAGAGAAGGAGAGTGGAAAGGATGGCCAGGTTGTATAAGGCGATGAACAGGTAGGGGGATGGGGTAGTTAGGCCAGCAAACTCACTACGGGAACTTTTTAAGGGAAAAGGTAACAACAGTGAGAAAATTCAGAGGGTGCGGCGGAGAATGGAGAGGTGTAGACAGTCAATGCTGGTGAGGATGGTAAGGGAGTGGAATACACTGTGGGAGGAATGGGTGACTATGAAAGAGGATGGAAGGTTTACAAGGGGACTGGAGCATTGGAGCTGTAGGGCTGGGGAGGAGTCTGCTCGCCACTGGGCGCTAGCCCAGTGGCCAGTGCAAAAATTATTTTTAGTCAATAGCTTAACTAACCCCAGTCTCCCTCTCCATTCACCACCTTGGAATCGGGTCAAATTAAAACACAGACAAACAGATAAGAAAATAAAAATAAAATCAAAATAAACCCAAGACACCACCATGACAGACAACCCATGTTTGAGGTATGCTTAGGCAAAGGGACGAACAGAAAAATGTAATACCCAAAAAATAAAAAAACGACACACCAATGAGGCAAAATAAAACCAATATCATATCAGACACGAACAGAACACAACATGCACCACAACAATGAGACGAAACGAAAATACAGTAGATATCAGACATGAAGAGAAGAAACAACAAGGGACACAATAATGATACGATTTGTTTGGATGAGTCGAAGTCGTTGACCTTGCCGTATTAACCTCGTACCTCCAAAATGATCTCTTGCGCATGCATTGTCTGTACTGGGAAGAATAGTAGATAGCATGCTCCAAAAGCTTATATCAACCAAAATTGTGTGTAAACATGTATGATTATTAGTTTTTAACAGAAATTTTCCATAAAAATGCTTAAAATACACAACAAATCATAGGCGTTCATATGGAAATATAGGGATGAGCTCGGAGCTTCTCCTTTTGAATACACAGCCACACACAGCGTTTATCAGTGAGTCAGGACTGTATTCGCTTGAACTCGTAGCAGCAATCTTGAGCATGTGCGATGAATGCATTGCGATGCAATTATTGAGTGCAAACATGGAATGAACTCGATCATCGATATCGTGAATGGTAAATTGGCGTATGGCGATAGGCGAGTGCAGACAATTGTCGACTAGGAAAATAATCAGTTGTTCAAAGCTATCGACGTGGCGAATATTTTATAGTTCAAGGCTAGTATAAACACAATAATATATGTCGATGCTGCAGATAAAATAATATTTAACAATATTGATCAAAGTGATTTTCCACAGCCACCTTTAAACATACAGCTTCATACAGTATTACGAAACGAATCTACCCTTTATAAGTTGATATTTCGATCTAAAATGCCAGTAGCTAAACAATTTCCAGATTGGGTAACTGATGATGTGCTTCTGTCCATCTGCAAACATGGTGAGTTCCATACCGAGCAAATGTACAAACCCATGCTCGAATCGGCTCATAAAACGATTGCACTAGACTACATGTGGGCAGCTTAATTACAAGGGCCTACCGGGTTGGCCCTTGCCTAATATGCATCCTCACACGGTGTATGTCAATGAGTTCAACCTATACGAGTTATTCCTATCATCAAGTTTTGCATAAGCCATTAGAGAGTTAGTATATCAATTTTGGCAGGCTGGTCACCAACCATTGCATTAAAGGGATCGGTGTTCCACCACTCGAATGAACATCTGCATATGATAACTGGGGTGGTTGAGCAAATCGCTCACCCAATTTCATAATGGCCTACTACAGTATGTTTTAATACAATCACAATAGTCGTCGTGACATAACACTTTCTTACGTTGCAATACCGTGTACAATTCGTGCTTCGTGCTTCTAATGAGGTTCATATCTGCATATAATACTGTCATGTGGATTAAACATTTTTTGTAGTCGCCAAATGAGGTATCTTTTTTGACCACATCAGGTTTAACACCCATTTCTTAACATTGGCTATTACATTTATTGTGTACATCTTTGATCTCAAGCCTATGAACTCGCTCATTACCTTGCTGCACTCTCGTCCTTCATTATACCAATGTCCTTCTTTATGATTTGTGGCATGCCGTAAACATAGTCGTGCTTACAGCCCACACAACATGTTAGCTTACTGCAAGCCTTGCATTTAACTTGCAGTTATAAACTTGCTTCGGTAGGCTTACCGCGAACCTTGTATTTGACTTACGCTTGCATGCTGGCGTAAGTATATTTTTAGCTTGCAGGCTTGCATGACAAGCTTTCTGCAAGTTTATTTAAGAAAATTGCTTGCAGTTGAATTTCTTGCAAGCTTGTGTTAAGCTCTATGGCTTTCAAGTTAACCTTAAATGAAGTTTAGTATGTAAGCTTGCATCAATTTAAAAAAGTGTCAAGTAGGCAACTTGCAGCAGGCTTGCAGCAAGCTTTCAGGCTTGTCGTGACACGCTTGTTGCAAAGTTGCTGATTTGCCTTGATAAGCTTGCAGCAAGCTTGTAGTAAGCTTTTTCTGCTCTCTGGGATGTAAGCTAACGCCAGCTTGCATTTCACTTGATTTTGGCTTGCCATAACAAGCTTGCTCACGATAGTTGCTGCAAGCCTGCTTGTCAGCTTAAATTTCACGTGGTTTTGGCTTGCCATAGTGAGCTTACTCATGGGACTTGCTGCAAGTCTGAATCAAGCTTGCAGCAAGTTTACATTTCACGCTAATTTAACTTGCCATAACAAGCTTGCTTAGGATCCTTGATACAAGACTGAACCAAGCTTGCGACAAAGCTGTATTTGACTTTATTTACACTCAGAAAGCAATTATGGTCATGTGATAAGCTGCAAGCATCCTGTCCCCTATACTAAGCTGATATTGTATTGAAACTTTACTTAGCCATCTTAATTCATGAAATATTTTCTAAGTGCCCGTCAATAATGATCGAACTTGATTTAAACTTAACTTTGTAAATGAACAAGCACTTTAAAAAGTAACATTGTTTCATATACTAGTTAAAACGACTATTACGATATTACGAACGACTGCAAGTAAACTGATATCCTTACTGTTGTTAGTAAATTCACAAACATCAGCACTTCCATAATGAAGTTCGTTCTCTTACAACCGAATCACACTATAACACCTTCTAAGTATTTGCAATAGTCCAGTGGTTAGCATACCTGCTTTGATGTCAAAAGGTCAGTGGTTCGATTATTGGCACAGAAGAAGAAACTTAATGTTTAGTAATCAATATCACAAGTCGATGAATAAGCAGTATTTGAGATGTAAATTTGAATGATAGTGAAAATATTGCACAAAATAAAATTTTGATTTATTCTGTAGGCTTGAAAATTATGCTTGCAGCAGTCTTGCAAATCAAGCTTGCAAATATAGTTTGCAGCAAGTTAGAAATGTGTTAACGAGGTCACTTGCAGCAGGCTTGTAACAAATTTATTGGCTTGCTATTTCATGCTTGTGCAAGGTTATTGGCTTGCATTGGAAAGCTTGCTACAAGCTTGTAGCAAGTTATTTCTGCTGTCTGGGAGTCGGAATTATCGAAATGGTCGGTCATCTGTTTCATGTCGTTGTAGAAGTCGGAGGTTTTAATGTGATAAATATAACGCATCCATGTTCATATAACATAAGTTGATATTATCACATTGTAACGGAAGTCATACATAAGCATCTTTGAAATGTCGATAATGCTCGTCCCAACATATTGGCTTGTTGAAGTACAGCTTCATTTTACGCATGTGGACAGCCACCAACGAATCAGTGAATATTGTTCAGTCATTGAAATTGGGCTTGGCCACTAATTGTTAACTTGTTTAGCGTCTTTGCACAGCTATATAACTACTCCATTCCTAACATTTTCAATGGTTTTTTATCCAAAGACAACGTTTTTCATTAGTTTATAGAAATCCTTATTGAAATCATTTGCAGCCTTTGTATGCATTTGCATGTTTATATTACTGTGTTTTTTTCAGCCAGTCTGATTGCTTGAATGCTAATGTCTTGTGTAGTTTTGTCAATTTCATTCCAAGAGACAAGTACAGCTTAAGGTTCGCATGGTGTAACACATACCTATCTTTGTAATATACAGTGGTTAACAGCTGGTACTCTTTCGAACCGTTGGGTGCCCTGTTCTCTGGGGCTAAGGCAGATCATCATGCAGGTCGTAAAGCTCCTTTGGATATTCCAAATCGACATACAATATACAGAATGTTTCTTAAATAGGGGGTTTAGCAACACCTGTGTTCGTGGCGTGACCCTGCCAATACTTTGACACTTCCATAGACATGACCGACACCGCACCTCCTATTGTGTGCGTCGACCATGTAGCAGTGCGGATTCTGCCGTAATGGGCTCTAGATCCAGAGTTATGGTTTGCTCAGGTGGAAAACCAATTCACGCTTGCTGATATAACTGCCAATAAAACAAAATTTAGTTATGTGGCAGGCAACGTGGACATCAAATTTGCCATGGAAGTTCGCGATAAACTATCCCCCCAGCTGAAGGCCGATATCAGAAACTCAAAAAAAACTATTAAAGCTTTTGAGTGCCTCCCAGGAACTAAAAACTAAACAATTGCTGGAGCATGAGGAGATGGACAACCAAAGGCCCTCCTAGTTCCTAAGGCACTTGTGGAGCCGGGCAGGGACTGCTATACCCGAAGTACTCCTCAGGTCACTATGGCTGGGCCGCTTACCAACCCCAAGATACTCAGTGTCACTCACCCCTGGACTCATTGACCGACTTAGTAGATGCTATAGTCGACACCAATCCTAGGCCACAGATGGCAGAGGCTGCAACCTTGGATGCCATGTTCGACAGGATGGCCTCACTGATGACCACAAAAATTGGTGAAATGGCAGCGAGTCTATGACAGGAAATAGCAGCCACTACCACTCATCGCAGTCAGCACAGCAGCCGCTGGAACTGCTCACCATCTGCATGGAGTCGCCAGCACTCTCGCAGCAGAAGTTCTCCTGGAGTTTACTGGTACCACCGGCATTTTGGAGATGCTGCGCAAAGATGTTCTTCACCCTGTATCTACCCTGTGGGAAACGAACAGGGGACTCGTTGATGGTAGCCAGTGACGTCACCCATGCACCAAGCAGCCACCTCTTCATCATCGTCAGAGTAACCAAGGTAAGATTCTTAGTAGATACAGGTGCCGACATTTCTATGTATCCATGTTCGCTGCTACCAGGAAGGAATTCCAAGTTAGAATACACAATTTTTGCTGCAAATGGCTCACCCATCTCTACCTATGGTTTTGTCACATTTACCCTCAACCAGGGGCTAAGGCATGATTTGGTGTGGTGATTTGTCATGGCGAGTGTAACCAAGCCTATCATCGGGGCTGATTTCCTCTACCATTATGGCCTCCTGGTCGATATCCGCAACCATCGCTTTGTAGATAGTACCACCTCCTTGGTGGTTAAGGTGTGTTCTCGCCTCGGAGTAATCTGAGTGCGAATAGTGTATCTTCCTGTCTGAGGTTTCGGAGTGGTGCCTCGCTCTAGTATCCGAAGGGAGTAACCACGAACACGCTATCAGGGGTGCAGATGTTCCTTCAGGGCTTGTGATGGGATGGGATCCTCGGCCTCTGGTGCTAGCTTTACACTTCTGTGACCCCTCAGCACAAAAACCTCTCACACCCAAGTCAACTTGCAGTCTCCTCATGGTGCCACTGAATCTTAGAACTAATGCAGGCTCTGGCGTGTGGGCCTTATGCATCCTGGCTCCTCAGAGCTGGGAAAGGGGTACCTGCCATGATGGATTCTCTGATAATTGGCAACAAGAATGAACAACTAGGTGGGGCATTAGACTACCTAGTGCTCAGGCTGTTGGGGCCCAAAAACCCAAGTCTTCAAGTGGGAGACAATGGGTAATGGTAATGGACGAACCTGATGTGGTCTGGGGAAACAAGACGCACGACTGGCCCGTGAAGCTGTAGGGGTGATTCCCCAGACAATCAGGCTGGAAAACCCACAAATGCCATGAAAATTAGGTAGTAATACAGGTGACCAGATAGCCCCACGATGAGGTTTTCTCTCGTGCCTGGTCTGGGTTGGTCATGTAGTGGTGGTGGTTGCCTGTATCCTGGGCAGATCTGGAGAGGACCTTTCCTCTGAGAAAGGTCGATTAGTTGGCTGCAAAAGTGCTCGGCATCAGACCTGGACAGTCTGTTAGGGGTTAGATAGGCCCTGACTCAAACCAAGAGATGGCTGAGCTGAGGGTCTCAGACAGGGGACAGGATTGTGGGCGAAAACCTGTGATGGCTGACCCTAGGCTCTCTAGCTGGCTACTGTTACTCCTTTGGAAGGTGGATGGAGGCATAGGTTACTGTTACCTGATGTATACTACGTTGCAGAGCCCGTGGGACCAGCCGCCGGGGTGGCTTTATGCTAAGAGGCACCGTGAACAAAGAAAGCCATGAGCGATCGTGTGTAAAGTGTAGTACCACCTCTCTATCAGACATCTGTCATGTGACCACCTACAATACCAGCAGAATAAAAACACTTCCTCTGTCATTACACTACTCTGAATTGCTGGAAACGTATGGTGACAACACTCGCCCATCCGGCACTCCACTGCTTACACAACATTCCACAGTTCACCATATCCACACCACTGCCGGGCAGCCAGTTACACAGCAAGCTACGCCGGTTGGCACCAGACAAGTTGCTGATAGTGAAGTAGGAATTCACAGCTCTGCTTAAGCTTAGGATAGCCCATCCTTCAAACAGTTCCTGGCCTTCTCCACTCCACATGGTACCCAAGAAAGGAGATCAGTGGAGACCCTGTGGAGCAGGGGCGAAGCATCCATGGAAGCATGGAAGCATTGCTTCCCTAATAATTCTCCTCATTTACAAAATAATAATATAATATTAAATTTGACAGTGGAACATCATTTATTTACGTTGCACTGCTTGGTATATTTGGCTACGGGGATAGTGGTGTCTCTTGTCTCGTGAAAGTACTTGTCCATGGAAGCAGTCGTGTCGTCTGCTTCCAGGTCCCTAGGGCTATTGCGGCCGATGAATGGCTCAGCGGGGGTGCGAGGGTCTATTGCGGACCCAAGTTGTAGGGAGGGCTGGAAGCAACCGAGTCACTTGCTTACTACACGAGGCTAGCCGAATGACCACACCGAACTTGTACGAAGGAGTAAATATCGACCGCTTTTTGTCTGGTCCTCTGTACACAGATTCGCGCGCACGTGGCTGTTGTTTTTCTATATGTAAACAATTCAAAGTGTAGTATTTTTAAATCGACTTTCTACATCTTTCTGTAAAGTAATGGCTGTGTCATCGCTATGTGTAACTACATAATGCTTTTCATAAAGACGTTAGTAAGAATCTCCATTTATTTTAATTGCAACCTATAAAAGGTAAGAAAACCTGTACTTAAATAAGTTATGCCTGGTTATTCTTCTTTGTTTCCGAGAAAAAAATATCATCTTTTTATGGGAAAAAGAGGGGGTGGGAGTTAACAAAAAATTATTTTTTGTTTTAATAATTTTTATATTTGTATGTGATTGGTTTGTTTTGTAGACAAAGGCCTACATTGTGACTTTATTGCCATGAACATTTTTTAGCACTGATATTTTTTTGTGTAATTGCATGTCAAAGTCAAAATTTGCAGAAAAACGGTTTTATACTAGACAGGAAAACTGACTTAAGGGAATGAAATAATTCACACTAAAAACAGTGCCACGAGCAACTTCAAGACATGTATAAAACAGAATTTAATTGTTTTTGGATTTTTTTTTTTAACTTTTTCTGACAATTAGCAATTTTTTAATTTCAAATTCAGCAATTAAAAAATATATAATTTCTGAAATATGAATAAACTCTCAGCACATTACAATTACATTCATTTTAACGAAATGGTCCAGTGAGTAGTTATATTATTATTTGTTGCACTTTGGTACATGTTTTCATTGCATCACTGTCTTGTGTTATGCATGCTCTTTTAGTTTTAAGATTACTTGCTTTCGTAAGTATATGAAATTGCTGGTACGCATTCGTCTGTTTTAATGTTGACTACTGATCTGTATTTAGTCTCTCACTGTTGCTAAGCACTTCAAGTTAGAAAATAACTTATTTAGTTTGATATTTAACCATATAATAATGTATTTTCTCGTTAGTAAGTAAAAAATGTAACTTATCTTAAATTATCAGCCCACAAAACAGTACATACTAGCATCGTTTCATTATGAATTAAAGTAAAACCATTATTCCAACTTACTTTTTGCTAACTATCGGCCACATCCTACACATAACAATATTAAGTCAGTGTTGTATTCATGGGGAGGGGGTTAACAAGATGCTTATTTTTTTTTCTAGACAAAAATGGTTTTATCTTTAAAATATGTATACTTATGCCAGAGATATATACAATGTTAAGAAACAAAAGCTATTTAAATAACACCTTTTTGCACCTAGAAATCAAAATTTCCCTGGAGGAGGACTCCCGGACCACCAGCTTTGTTAAGAGGTATTGGTATTTCTACACCAGTTGCTTCCCCTCCTCTGAAACTCACGCCTCGCCTATACTGTGGAGACTACAGGATGCTTAATGCTCGTACAACTCCTGACAGATACCCAGCACTGCACATCCAGGATTTTTCTCACACCCTACATTGCAAGACCATTTTCTCCACAATCGACCTCGTCAAGGCTTACAACTAGATTCCAGTTGCCTAAGCAGACATTCCGAAAACAGACATCGCCACACCTTTCGAATTGTACGAGTTTCCCTTCATGTCTTACAGTCTCAGAAATGCTGTACAAACATTCCAATGATTTATTGATGAGGTCCTCCGTGGTCTGGAATTTTGTGTCTCATACGTTGACGACATATTGGTTGCATCGAGGTGTGAGACAGAGCACGTGCAATATCTAGAACAGCTTTTCAGCTGCCTCAAAGCTAATGGTCTCCTAATAAACCCCGCCAAATGTGTCTTTGGGAAACCACAAGTAACTATTTAGGGTACAGCATTTCTGTGGAAGGAACCAAGCCATTGTCAGAGAAAGTAGATGCGGTCCTGTCATACAATAAGACACGAACTGCGAAAGAACTGTGCAGGGTCACTGGGATGCTCAACTTTTACAGACATTTCATCCCCAAGGCAGCAGGGACGTTAGCCCCCTTGCATGAGATGATTAAGGGGAATATGAAAGGCAAGGACCCAGTAACATGGATACCAGAGAGTGAGAAGGCATTTGAAAACTGCAAATCTGCTCTCGCACAAACTACCTTGCTGGCTCATCCAATCCCGGCAGCTTCACTAGCACTAATAACAGATGCCTCAGACTTCGCAGTTGGGTCAGTGCTCGAGCAACAGGTGGAGGGATCATGGCAGCCCTTGGCATTTTCCTGAAAGATAATCAACACTGCTAAGCAGAAGTACAGTGCTTATGATCGCGAACTCCTCGCCATATATTTAGGGATCCACCAGTTTCGCCATATGGTAGAGGGGAGGGAGTTCACTGTATTCACCGACCACAAACCTCTCATTTTTGCTTTCACCCAAAACCTGGAAAAATGCTCACCCCCCTCTGTTCAAGGCAGCTGGATTTCATCAGTCAGTTCACGACAAGCATTCAGTACATTTCGGGTGCTGAAAAAATAGTTTCACATGCCCTCTCCAGAGTGAATGCTGTGGTCGATACCATGGACTACCAAGCTCTAGCTATGTGACAGCTGGCAGATAAAGAGCTAAAACGATACTTGCAGCCGAATTCTGGCCTACAGCTGAGGAAGCTCACCATGCCAGATGTACCATTCGATCTCTACTGTGGTGTCTACTCCGACAGCAAGGCCTTTCATCACAGTGACATTCCACCATACAGCTTTCAACATAGTGCATAACCTCGCTCACCTGGGTGTCAGGGCATCTGTCAAGCTAGTCATGCAGAGATTTGTGTGGCCTTCCATCAGGTCAGACTGTCATAAGTGGGCACGGGCATGTATTTCCTGTCAGCATTTGAAAATTTCACGTCATGTCTCCTCCCCAACTGGTGCCTTCTTACTACCGTCATCCAGATTTGACCATGTGCATATCGATCTGGTGGGGCCCTTGCCAGTGTCCCAAGGCTTCCGGTTCTGTTTAACTGTCATCGACCGCTTCACCAGGTGGCCAGAAGCAATCCCGGTGGAGAACATTGAGGCCACCACCATTGCTCGGGCTCTGTACACTGCATGGATCACACGCTTCGGTACCCCCTTCAAGATCTCTACTGACCAAGGGAAACAGTTTGAGTCTGCACTCTTCAGGGACCTCTGTAACCTGACAGGTACATCGCGGTTTCGAACAACAGTGTTTCATCCACAAGCCAGTGCTATGGTGGAAAGAATGCACTGGCAACTCAAGGCAGCCATACATTGCCACGACACCGAGCTCTGGGTGGATATATTGCCTACCATACTTCTGGGAATGTTACAGTTTCCATCGATCGCTTCTAACCAGCCTACACCCTTGCCAACCAACCACTTGATAACATCGGCAACCCCATCACTAGACTAGACTCAGCGGTACCCTTGTAGCAGTGTACCACATCAGGCACATTACATTGTCCAGGCAGGACAAGGGATTACTGGGTCATCCAACCTGCCAGCCCCGCAACCAGGAGGAAGTCTCTCTCGGTATGCAGTACAGAACAGTTACATGCATCCAGCCAGTGCGGTCTTGTGAATGTATAGATGTACATATTGTATATATTGTGTAAATACATGGCTCGTGTCCGGCAAACGTGGTGTTCTTATTATTCCTTCATGTCCTTGCTAAACATTACTATTTCAGTTACTGTGTGCAGAGTCAATGCTAGTTTTAAGTGCTCACTTGCACACAAACTGTTTACAGTATTATTTATTATTTGGGTAAAGGTTTGTAATTACCATTGCTACATCGTTCAAACATGTTGTAACAATATAACGAAAAGCCTTAAATCACGGCTGTAGAAACGCATACCTGGAACAACTATTTTATATTTGCCTCCTAATTATAATTTTGCGGTTATCTGCGAATGTTTTAACGTCTCAATATTGGAACCTTCCTAAATTTTTTATCACGACTTTTTCAATCTGTAATGTTCTAATTACATTAACTATTGTGTCTTTACAACAGTGTTGCAATAGTGTCACTCAAATTTTCATTCAGTTATAAGTACGTCACGTACACACTTGCCAAAGAAGAAAATTGTCCTGATCTGTATTTCTATGACCATGTAACATAAATTTTAATGAGCTGTGATGTCACTGTGGTGGGAATATTTTCATTCTAGGTAAACCACAAAGGGTCACAATAATTAATTTGTTAAATGAATGCTATAACAGGAACAAACTAGCATTGTTTTCTGTCTTGTGGGAATAGTCAGTCCCGCAACATGTACTTCACACTGAGATTAACAGAGTCAATAAATGTTTCTAATACTTATATTAAGTGCATCGGCACATATATCTGTAATAAACAAAAAGTTCTGCGAATATTTTTTTCTGGTAAAGTGCTTGAAGTTGTGTCCTGTCACTGTCGGAGGCATGGTCTTACTTCACTCAGGGCGATTTAACGATGTATAGTACCACATAAATCGCGTCGTGGTTCTATCCTTTTCGCAGAAGAGGATAACGTTACTTATATGCGGATAACCGCATGGTCCCCTCTTCGGGCTCTCATAATCAAATGTCTATATATCAGTTGAACTCGCGTCTTCACGTCTATCCCTCACGCGACTACCTTCTTGGGGCCGTGGTGGCCAATCGGTCAGACAATTCTGCTCCTACCAAGGCAATCCAGGTTCGAATCCCGACGGGGTCGATCCCCAGATTTTCGCATGTGGGAATTGTGCCGGACGATACTGTTGGTTGGCGAGTATTCTCGGGGATCTTCAGTTTCCCCAACTTCTTCATTCAGGTTCCGCTCCATAATCACATCACATCATCCCTTACTAGTGCTAAAGACCTCGATGTTGTGTGCTGACCAAAATAGCTTACTCACTACCTTCCTCGATGGTTCGCTGGCGAGTCCATTGTCCCTTAAGGGCAGGCTTCAAGGCCACAGTTGTGATTCTCGGCCGCTAGTCGGTGTGATGTTATCGACTGTGCGAAGCCCGAGAGCACGAGCCAGCAGACGACTACAAGTGGCTGTGTGACTGTGTGCTTCGGTGAGGAAATAATTATTAAAACAGAAGCAGTAAATTATACCCAAGTGCTTAGAATCGCTGAAATTCCTCCTCAAAACAGCAACACGTTACAGCAACAAAGTGGCAAAATAAACAAAAGAACAGGACAACAAAGCATACAAATAGACGCAATAAAAAAACAAACACTTGAGGAAAACTAGGCCTTAAGAAGTGTGTGGTAGGTAAAATGCTGGAAACATCAACTGATTTCTACGCTTTTTTCGAAGCCAACATGGATAAAATAATCAATGAAAATCCTGGATAATGGTATTTGCCAACTGTATGAGTAAATGTTTATCCAGAATTATTCATTTGTTACGCTTGATCTCTTGCACTGCAATTAAAGACACAAGGTTTCTTTGTCAGAGATTGTGCCTCAGTCAGAAGATCGTAATACTGGAAACAATTTTGTTTAAAATGTTGGCTAAAACTATTGTCTTGAATTGCTATTGTTTAACTTTCGCAAATTGGCTTAAGAATCATATCAGTTATATAGATTAATCCTTTTAGCTTTGAATTACGTACCACATTCTCATAAGCACACAGCTAAATTTAATTAAAATGAAAATGTATGGTGACTTAAAATAGAAGATTAACCTATTGTGATTTAAAATTGTAAATTCCCAGAGGAAAAGTTATAAATGATAAGATGTTGATTTGTGGTTTGTTAACTGATTAAATAAATTCGGTTGAAAGACTGCAAACATAGCCATGCACATCCGACTTAAAAAGTAAAACACGTTACTGCAGCCCGAATGAGCTCAGCTCGTTACTAACATGTGAAGAAAATATTAACTGTAATGAGTAAAGAAATTTACTGAACTATCCATAATAAATCAAATTACTGAACAACACCAAATTACTGTTAGTACGATATAAACAATTTCAATGAAAACATAAGTAAATGTGTCATGCCATACCAAATATGACATGACTTGAACAATATACAAATAAAAACTGTTTCCTATATTTCCTAAATTCAGGCTCATTTGTTTATCTTTACATTGCTATAATCTTGTTTATTTTATAGTAAAAATAATTTGTGTTATTAGAAAATTTTAACTTGTTAATATTTCGGTAAAATTAATTTTGCATTACAGCTAGCCTATGTTACATAAGTTCGAGATGACCCAAGTCGAGCTACAGTATATTTCCATCCTTCCTTTTTTCCTTCTTAGCCAGATGTAATCTGCTATGCTTCAAATTCCTCTGTCTATTGCTCTCTTGTACCTCCGTCTTTATGCAACGAGTTGCTGCCATTGCAGCATGATATTTCAGTATATCACTACGTGATTTCGATGTAGTTTAGCGATTCTGAGCATGTGATTGCTGCATGCTACTGTGCTTCGATCAACACTTTGCCGATGTTGGTTATGTTGCTGATCATTGTCAGTGTTCGTTTACTCAACGGTTCTACAGATTCTTCTGGTGCATATCTTAACACTTTGCTATCACCCACAACATTGTCAAAATGAGTGTTCTTGGTGTTCCTACCTTTTTGGCAGATCTTAGCACTTGATTTGCAGTTATTTACAATTTTTATAATGTAGCTAACCACTGTAGTGTTACATTTTCTTTCTAATCATTAGTTGTGGTTGTTTCGTCAGTAAATTCGTCAAGAGTGCGATTCTCTTCGGTCTCGTCTGTGAAGGTTCACGTGGTGGCTGGTTCATGTGCTGACCTGTTCACGACCACAGCCTACTTCAATTCTCGAACCGACATGTAGTCTTAACACCTGATATAGTCATTCTGGCCAATGTTGGGTCCTTTTCTCTTTATTCTTTTTTGCTGATGCAACTGGGAACTATGAAGTCATTACAGTGTACAGAATTTTTCTACTGCAGGACTTTGAAAAGATAAGTCACAGTTAATTATATATTTTGTAACCTATAAATTGACAGCTGTCACTCTTAACCTTTATTAATGTATTGTTTTGTACAGTTTGAATAGTTAATTTGAATATTAATAGCAATATATAATTCTGTAAGGGGGAATAGATGCATCCAATTTTCCTATAATGTCGTTATTATTACTTTATTACATACTTGATTCGTATGTATAGTATTTATTTAGCCTACAGAATGTGCATTTATTAATCTGATAACTTTTTTCTTTATGAAATGAATAATTGTACAATCAGTTTACCATGCACATTAAATTTTGCCTGCCAGATTTGGTCTTTAATAGTTTAAGTACAAGTTCAGTACTAATGAGCTATTCATCGATTACAATTATATTTACGTAAATTTAATTTGAAAAGAAAATAAATAAAATATTTAAAATTATAGTGAAAATTAAGTTATTTTGAGCAGCCACAAATCTCAAGAGTTATCATTTAAGGGCGCAGTCTACCTCAATTTTCATCATCATTATTTTATTTTTTACTTGTACTATATATTTTTTTCTTATTTTAGACACAAAATGTGACTACATTTGGCTCTTATGAATTTATTTTATCTCTCATAGTTTTCGTGTAATGGCTTGTTAAAGTCATATTTTGCATGTTTCCGTTTTAAAATACCACACTAAAACCAACTGATATACCAAACTGAAAAAAGTCACAGTGGATAAAGTCATTGCAGGCTACAATGGCATGCTCATAAAATTAAAGAATAAAAATTATTTGAATTAAAAAAAATGCTGAAACTAAAAATAAAAATTTTAAAAATTCAATATTTTTTTTAAAAATACAAATAATTTTTATTTTTTAATTTTATGAGCATTCCATTGTAGCCTGCAATGTCTTTATCTACTGTGATTTTTTTCAGTTTGGTATATCAGTTGGTTTTAGTGCGGTCGTTAAAACGGAAACATGCAAAATATGACCAACAAGCCATTATGCAAAAACTATGAGAGACAAAAAATTTCATAAAAGACAAATTCAGTCACATTTTGTGTCTAAAATAAAAAAAATATGTAGTACAAATAAAAAATAAAATAATGATGAAAATTGCGGTAGACCACGCCCTTAATATGATTTCTTCTGGTGTAAATTGTTTTTTATGGTAAGAGAACCTATTAATTTATTTAAATAATTATTTTTCTTTGTCAATACAAATGGTAGACCAGCCATGATTTACTCGTGTGTTGCTTCCACTTTGCTATTGTTTGTTTACAACTGCTTCCTCTGTTTTTTTTGTGTGTTTGTTAATACGCCACCTTCTATTCTCTTGTATGTTTAAATTGGTGGGCATTTTATGATGTTTCTTTACCAAGAATAATTGTTTTGCTTTACAATTATTGGCTATTTTAAAATAATTCATTATCCTGACATACACATCACTGCAAACTGAACCACGCTCTGCTACCAGTTAACAATGTCAGAACAGGAATTCTAAGTCACCTCCTCTTCCCAGCTGTTTTGTGTGACTGTTGTTTTGTATTAGAATCTTCCACAAATAGTCGTGATACATGTGGACTGGGGCAGTGTGATTTATATGGAGTAGAACAAACCATGAGGGGAGGCAACATTTCAATGTATGATGTAGACAGTTTAATACCTACCTTTTCACTTTTCACATGCTCCGAACAGTAAGGGATAATGGCAGTGTTTGCAGTTCCCTATAAGGAGTTTTATATTTTTTACAAAGTTGGCATTAAATACCCAAGGAACAGAGCTTGTACACATGTCAGAAGGCTTTGGATCCAACTCTAAGATACTCTGAGAAAACTATACTGTACAAACCATATTTTGGTTCCTCCAACCATTAATTATTGTTAACATAGTGACAGCTATCCGATTGGCTACAGTTACCATCTATATTTGGTAAATGAAGATAGTAATACCAACAAAACGTGTTATTTGTTGCCATTACAGAGTTGCTGGGTACTGTCAGCAATGCTATTCTGTAGTATTTACATTTTTTAGTTGTTGCTCTTAACATGGTATGGTAATTTTAACTATCTGTTTTGTTGCTTTGACAGTACTGTGTAATACTCCCAGCAATATTGCATGATAATGTTAACAATCTGTTATGTTGCCTTTACTGTGCTGTTCAATACTCCCAGCAATGAAGTGTAGTAATTCTCACAATCTGATCTTTTGCTTTTAAGGTGCTGTTTAGTACTCCCAGCAATGTAATATTGTAATTTTTACATTTTGTTCTGTTGCTTTTACAATGATGTGTAGTACTACCAGTAATACAATACGGCAATTTTAACAATCTGTTATATCGCTTTGCATGGCCCCAACAGTCCCTTCTATTGTATTAAATGGAGTTGCATTGTACATTATTTCGTTCGAAACATCATTGCAAAAACCATTTGTGCGACAAATATAAAAACAGCGAAAAATTTTTTCCTCACTGAAAAGAGTACATTACATTAGTACAGGTATAGTTTTGTGGCCATATGTCGTATATATGTTGGTAATTCCCCGTATCACGGTATACACATCGGACAAAGACCTATACCCAAACCTAACTCTGTGCAATATAGGTTCCATTGGTTATCATCTATTCCAGACCTGGCTCTCCTACTGTTGTGGGGATTGTAGCCAGGAATCAAACATAGTAGTAAACAAAATTAGCAAAACATAAAAATATACTTCAAAGCTTATAGTACAAGCAACACTTGCAAGATGTTGCTGGAGATAACGACAGATAGCATTAACGTGTGACAAGCAAAAGCACGTAGCCCAAACTTGGTTTCTTGTCATGTTTTAATTTAAATGTTTGTCTCTTTTAATTTTTTTTTGTTTGTAACATCAAAATCATGCTAACTTAATCAAAGATAAGGATGTATACAGCAGGATCCAATATATTAATTGGGGATGCTGGAAGTGAAATTAACATTACAAATTCAGTCAAATATTTAAATTTAACTGCTAAGGCAAGTTTAAAAGTAGTAAATTTTATGGGTCAATTTTATTTGATTTATATCTTGTTTGGACTAATTTTAAAGATAATTTAATTCTGAACAATTTTTCTAAATAACTTTTACTTATACCTTGCTTCTTTTGATTTTGAAAATTTCAAGTATGCTCTGAGCTAGCAGCCTCTAGGACGTGATTCAGCTAGCAGCCTCTAGGACGTGATTCAGCTAGCAGGCAGGTCAGAGTTCAGATGCATGGAGGCACATACAGACGTGTCGGCATGCAGCTCGAGCAGCAAGTCGTTAGGCCATCTTCGTGGGTGGTAGTGTCGTGCACAACAGAACTCTGGTGGTGCTCCACGACAGTTAGATGATGCAGCATATCCCCAATTAATGAAAATAATGAATATTTAGCTGTTATTGTGTGGTAAAAAGTTGTGCAAATTTGTCTGTAACTGTGTTACGTAATTTTCCTTCGATATAAATCTCAATTGACCATTATTTAAAAGAAGTTGGATACTGGTGTATCACTCAGCCGTGGGGCTTCAACAGTGCACATTCGCCACAGGACAGGGGAGTTGGGAAGGAGGAAGGAGTCTTGTGTCGTCAGTAAGGAACGGACATGTTGAGTTGATTTATTGAGTAAAGATTATGGTTGATCTGCAGAGGAGTCTTGGAAAGATGGCTGGAGCGGGCGGAAGGTGTGAAGGCGCGATTAGGAAGTGGGGCTGCTCAGGGAAACCAAAGGGGCGCTGACGCAACTACAGACTGCCAGTGTTGGCACTTTTCATCATCTTCATTTGTATACATACAAGTATTGTAACCTCTGTAGTAACTCAGAAGGAAAAAAAGCAACCAGTAACGTGTAAAAGCTTCGTCTCTACAGTATTTGTTACATAGTCATATCGCTTGTATGGTGTGACGAATTTTGGCCAGTTAATTGAGTAGCGGTTCAGAACCGAGTTGAACTCCAGCATGCAAGCTATTTCGTGGCGAACCTGCGGCAGTGGGTAGCCAAACAGTATGGTAAAAACGAAAAGTATATATTTTTGTTTGTTATAAAAAACGTAAGTTCATTGTTTTCGTTTGTTTTGAGGCCTGTAGTCTAGGCTAATGAAACATAACTGTACCTTGCAACAAATCATGTTATAAGCAAAAGCCTTACTGGAAAATATAAAAACGGGCAGATGAGCTGGTATTTAAATTTTACTAGCGAAAATTTCCCGCTTCCAAGTAATCTCTCCACTGAGCATTCAGGCAAGTATAACTCAGATACAAACATCCGCCACCATCGCAGGCAACGAGACATCCCAGCAGCAGCAGCACTTGACCCCCCCCCCCCCCAGGCCCCTTTTACAAACGTCACAGCCGTCGTACCTCAAACAATTCATTGCACTGTTGCAGCTATCATACTTGGCTGTTAACTCTACAGTAATAATTCAGTAATTTTAACAAAATCAGGTGGTGCCTCTAAGATTACACGGTGCTATTTATGATTACTATACCTGTTTGTTAACTCTGCAATACTAGTTCTGTGATCTCAACAGAACCAGATGGTTCCTCTTACAGTACACTGCTATATTGCAACACCAATACTCGTTTGTTATCTCTACAAGGCTAACTCTGTAATTATAAAAGAATCGGGGGGTATCTCCGACAGTCCACGATACTGTTGTAGGTACCATACCTTTTCTGTAAACATGTGGAAAATATGGAATTGTAAACAAAACACTCGTTTGCAGTTACTAAACGGCAATGTTTTTATACAGTTCTGCTAAAAATTTGGATTGTAAAGTATCACTGAATATGCTGTTACAGGTACTAAAGTTTGGTTGTCACTATGCTAAAATTTCATTACACAACAGTTCTGTTAAATACCGCCTAATGATTTCTTTCAGTACAGGAAGGTAAAAGTACTCGGAAATAAATTTAATTTCTGTAGGATTATGAGCATTACTGCGATAAAGTATTTGTACATTTTAGTTCCATAAAGTGCAAAATTCAATAAATACAGTTACAGTGGAGAGTTTTGCGAAACTTTAAACACTCTTACTCGTGTTTCTATTGCAATAGTCATCGCAGTAATAATTTTTCATTAAGTTTTAAAAACGAAGAAAAAATATTAATCTGATTACTTTTTATTTGGAAAAAATCTGGTTGTTATGTCTAATTAGTCAGTAAAATTAGACGTTTCCATTGCTTACCAAGCTGCTTTTACAGGTCTATCTTTCTAGAAGCAATTTAGAAATACCAAATGATTACAAAAGATTAGCCCATACCCATTTTCATAACAAATTTACAAAACGAACTTAAAAATATTCAATGTGACCACCATAAGGAGTCCGAACCTATACTAGATACACAAATTCATTATTCACTCATTCAGTATGTCTGGTGTTAGTTATTATTGTATTAAATTCTCCAATTTCACATTGGTAAAAATAAAAATTGCTAATGTACCCCATAGGAAAAATAAAACAAATCAGATCTAGGCTTATTGGCAGACAGTAATAAAGAGGCTGGTTATGATCTGGACTGCGGCGAATTCATCGCTGTGGCAACCAGTAAGTACTACTGGGTACGGCGCACCATTCTGATCGCTGGAAATGTCTCGCGCTAAATGTTCTACATGAGGTAACAATATTTCATTCTCATATCAAATATACATATCAAATAACAATGAGCTCGTAGAAGAGCATGGACAAGATACTTGTAGCTAAACAAAAAAAAAAAAAAATAAATAAATGTTAATTATTGGGAAACGACGCTCGTGCTCGGTGGATTCTATTTAGACACTTTGTACACAATTATTGTTTTTGATCTGTTTGTATGGAAAGTCACTTAATCACTAAAAACGATGCTTCTTATTAATGGAATGCCCGGTTCTGATGAAGAATAAACTCGCAAAATTCAAGCCTCTGTTATATATAATTTCTGGTAACAGTAACGTATCTGCTGCAACACTAGTGGTTTGAAAAGTTATTGAATTCCTCACAAATGAATTTAAAAGGTCGTATTTCCCAGTTACCTCTTTGAGTTAATTTCTTCGGACTGAGAATATATGCTTACTGAATCGGTGTACAATCTTTTCAGACATTCACGTCCGACCAGAACTTCTGTCTTTACAAAAACACAATTATTTTACTTAACTCACAATGCTAACGAAATATATTTGTACGATATTTGTTACGAAATGGTCGTCGAACAGTCATAACCAATTTTTATCGCAAACTCAATTCGATACCACAGAAAACAAACTCTTGGATTATTGCGATCTTGATATGATCTAACAAACTATTATATTAATGATGCCCCCCAAACACCTTTTAGCGAATAAATTAAACCTTAGATTGTTCCCTTCAGAATTATGTGTAGAAAGGCACTCTAAATGATTGTGTTGTATATATATATAGTCTAAGTTATTGTATTATTTATAGGCCTAGTTATTATATATATGTATGTATATTCACACATACATATATTGAAATTTATTTCGAAATAATGCATGTGTTTATTTTTGAAATTTTATTACTAGTCCTGTAATTGTAAAAGTTAACACCAGTTCATCGAGATATTTTGAGGGTAAAAATTATGACTCACATTATTTCACAAAAATTTTGTTTAAGAACGAGAGTCTATTTAAATTCAGAATGTAATCTAAACATTCCACAGACAAAAAAAAATGTTTTTCGTAATATAACAACCAATCATCAGTGTTCTCTAAATGAAACTTTACAATACCTAATCACTCGTAGTTGAAATGTGCATTGTTATAAAATATTGGTTTGAAAGTCTTTTTTTTTAATTATTTTACTGTTTTGAGTATTATGCTGAAAGAATGGCATAAAATGAGCATATAATACGCTGGGTCAGTCAACTAAGAAATGAGTCATGACTTAGACATTATATATGTACACTAAAGATGTACGACCTATTTTTAGACAAGAGTAATTGACAGGAGATGAAAACCGTTAATTTGAGATAAAGGAAGTTTATGTAGAGTCAAGAATATAACATATTATATACACTTTTAACACTTTTCTTTAATTTGAAGATCATAGATAATGTTTAAAGTCCAACATCTTTCCAAATGTTTTATGTAACAAGCAAGAAATTTTATAGCATAGTATAGTTCCTCCCATTCATTTGTGAGACTAGGACTCATTAGTGATGCAATTATAGTTTTTGTAATATGTATTGTATATTACATATATACAAATGTAAAGAAATGTATGACAATACAAAACAGCAGCATAGAAAGATACATGCTAATTTTATACCTGAGAACTTACTGCCTCAATTTCTTTTTGTAAACAGTACAAAAAGACAGAAGCATATAGATACAACTTTCAAATTTATAGAAATATATTTAAAAATCATGCCTTGTTTTCGTGTCCACAAAGCTATTGCTTAAGACGTACCTTAAAGTCATAACAAACTTGCAAAATTATGTTATAACTTCTGCGGTTTATAACGATTTCATATTACTTTGATGTTTAATAAGTTACGGAACTGAAACAAATACACAAAAATTATTATTTTACAATTCATTAATGGCACTATCGTTTAGAAATATCAATTAGACCTAACTTATAGATATTTTAATTTGGTAGGGGTATGGTAACAGTTTTCTCATCCTCTATGAGGACTATAGCAATCATTTAGTTTTGTTAATGAGAAATCGCAGCTGTTCTTGAGCACGCTGAAATGCAGATTTTGAGTCATCTGCTGAATTCACTGGATTCTGATGAAACGGTAGGTGGATGTGAAGTGGATCACGTAAACGTTGAAGATCACCTTCAATTTTAGAGATGCTATCCTTTAGTTCGTTGTATCTTTCAAGGTCCAGGCCAAGTTTGCGTGCACGTCTGTGAAATATGATTAAATGCTGTCTGTCTTTCACATCAGGTAGAACATATTCCTGTAAAACATAAAGAAAATTTTACACAAATGAAATAAGACTATAGGAGTCTACTTATCAAACAAGCAATTTTTATGTTACACAATAGTATTACATTATCAGTTAGCTGTAAACAATAGAAACCATGATATTAAAATTAATAACTGATAAAAACATTAATACTAATTTCGAAAATTACACAAAACATCAACTACTAATTTGGAGAAAAGAAAGTATGCATATGCGTAAGTTTCTGTTGTCTGTCACACGGATGTGCAGCATTTAAATCGAAAATTGTACATGTACATTGGTACATACTATGTACAGAAAGGAAAGTAGAAAGAATCTATGACACATGCTCTTATGCTAATTCGTTCGTTAATTCAGTTCGTAGAAACGAAAACATACATTTGAAGTACAAACAGTCTTGCGTGAAATTAAATGCATGTCACGTTTCTATTTGCTGCTGGCAGCAGCTGGGATTACTGACGAGCATTCCTTTAGATGCCGAGGCTGCTGATGGCCAATAACTTACGAATGGTAAAATGGCTTCTCGATTTGAGGCTACCGGTAGGCCTACATATCTCTGCACTTCCTGCTGAATCGGCAGGTGTGTCGTAGGTATAGGTGATTCGGAATAAAGTGAGCACTCGAAAAAGCACTGATTAATTTATATTTTTTGCCAGTTTATATCTTTCCGCTGCATGTAAACATCAACATTGCCTCGTGCTTTTATTTACATAGGCTTCTACAATGTTTACATTTACGAAACAACCTAAAACTGAAACAATACATGAACAGTTGGAAAGTGAATCTGCTACTCGCTTACCAACTTCTGCATCTGCTGGAAATGAGAAAACTTCGCCTGATTCACTCGCAGAAGAAAACAGTTACGTGAGTAGTTATTCTGCATCATGTGAAAATGATATTGGTATGTACGTACATGTTAGCAGTGTAAGTGATTTTAAGAAACAACAATTGAAGGCACCATGGGTACCACCCTCCACGTATTTGTTTCCAACAAAAACAAAACGTAACTCAAAATTTCAACCATTATGGTTAAAGAAATTCTCGTGGCTATGTTATTCGCAAAAGTTAGAGGGTGCTCTATGTAGAGTCTGTGTCTTATTTGCTGGTGAAGAAGGGGGTAAAGGGGAACAGCAAAGATTGGGTACTCTAGTGTGTAAAGAATACACTAACTGGAAGAATGCTCTTGAAGATTTCGCAGCTCACTCCAATACAGCTTACCATAAAAGGCACACAGAGCAGGCTGAAAACTTCTTGAAGGTACTTTATAGTGTTGCTGACCAGATAGATAGCGGGAGAGCCCGTCAAGCGGCAGAAAACCGACTAAAATTATTGTCTATTGTTAAAACTATTATTTTCTGTGGTCGCCATGACATAACTCTTCGTGGAACAGATGATTTCGGTAGGGTAATGGAAGAACCTAGTTCAAATGATGGTAACTTCCGAGCGCTTTTGCGATTTAGAGTAGACGCAGGCGACCACGTGCTTCAAAAACACATTGAGCCAGGTGCAATGAACGCTCAGTACACAAGCCCCAATATTCAAAATGTGCTCATAAAAATTTGTGGATCTAAAATAACCTCTGAAACTGTGAATAAAGTTAATGCTGCAGAGTGTTTTGCTGTAATGGTTGATGAAACAACAGACATTGCCAGAACAGAACAGTTGTCTTTGTGTGTGCGTTACATGGACAGGGAAGAAGGCAAAATACGAGAAGACTTTTTGGAATTTGTGCCTGTTATTGACTTAACTGGGAAAGGATCAGCCAAAATTATTATTGCGTGTCTAAAAATAATAATGTGAACTGTGATTTCTTGGTTGGACAAGGTTACGATGGTGCAGCTGCCATGAGTGGTCATTTACATGGTGTTCAAGAATATGTTAAGAAAGATTATCCAATGGCACTTTATGTGCACTGCAGTGCCCACTCCCTAAAACTTGCTCTTGTTCATTCTTGTGCTCTACCATCTGTGCGCAACTGTTTAGGCACCATTCAGTCGGTAGGAAACTTTTTTCGGTCATCAGCTCAGCGAAGTGAGGTTTTAAAAAATGCTGTTACTGAACAGATTCCACAATCTCGTCACTCAACACTAGTTGCTTTATGTGAAACACGTTGGGTGTACAAGCATGAAAGTGTGCTTCGTGTTAAAGAACTGTATCCAGCTGTAATAGTTGCTTTGGAAGAATTGGAGGGTTCCATCAATCGAGACACTGCAAAACAGACTTGTCAATTGCTGAGTGCTATAAGGTGTTCAAAATTCATTGTACCACTTATTATTATTATTGCAAAAGTATTTGGCTACACGCTGGCTTTGTGTAAGGAGCTGCAGACCATAAACTTGGACTTGGCAACAGCATGTGACCACGTTCGTCATGTTGTTGGTGTTTTTGAATCTATCCGCGTAGATTCTCAGAATCAGTTCAAGAATATGTTTGCCACAGGTGTAAGTCTGCTCAAAGAAAATGGTGTAACTGTCTAAAGCATGGATTTTCCAGTTCCACGATCTGCAGGGAGACAAAAACATCGTGCAAACATACCAGCTGCCACTTGTGAGGAGTATTACAGATTAAATACATTTCTGCCATTCATAGACCATGTTATAACTCAACTGAATGATCAATTTCAACAGCACAGGGGTCTAATCTCATCTCTACAGTACCTTATTCCAAGTAAAACTGTAACTGCCACAGCTGAAATTCTAAAAGAATGCACTGAATTCTACAGGAATATCCTTCCTGAGCCAAGCAATTTTGAAGCAGAGTTTGCTGTTTGGAAATCTAAATGGAAAAAACAAGATGCACAACCAGCTTCTGCTATAGAAGGATTTACAAACTGCAACGCAGCCTTCTTTCCCAACATAAACAAACTTCTGCAAATACTGGCCACATTACCAGTTTCAACAGCGACACCAGAGAGAACATTTTCATCGCTAAGAAGGCTGAAAACCTACTTACGTAACTCCACTGGTGAGACACGTCTCAATGGACTTGCTCTGATGTCTGTGCACCGCGACATTCCTATAGTTGCCGAGTATGTAGTGGATCAGTTTTCTAAGGAGTGTCGTCGTTTTTTACTATAAATTTTTTGCACTGAATAACTAATTTTAAATGAGAGGGAAGTGACATTTTTTCCATGTAAATAATATGACGAAAAAATTATTTGTTTGAAAGATTAACTATCATATATAACAAGTATGTTTGCAAGTTGGCATCATGTAAATACTAAACAATCAATATAAGTGTAATTTTTTTAAGAAAGTTAAAAAATGTTAGGCAATGTGACTGTCAACAATTTGTAAAATGTTCAATTAGCTAATGATGTATGAGAATGAGAGACAAGTGAAAGAAAGTATCACATTTGTTCCATGTAAATAATATGATGACAAAAATAACTTGTCAGTTAGAAAACTGTTTTAAAAAGCAAGTAATGTTTAACAATCAAAATTAGCGTAACTTTTTAAAATTAAAGTAATTTATTGTTTATGTGGAAAACTGAGTTATAGTATTTAATTCACCTTGAAATAATAATAGACATTCATTCTTAAACACACAAAAGTTAGAAACATCTGTATAGTACATGTAAAAAAAATAGTAAAATCAACCCCCCCCCCAAATAATTTTCTGGGTACGGCCATGTCTTCAAATAATTTAGCAATGATATTTATAAACAGTCACTTCTAATACTTTTGAATGTGTTTATAAGAAAGCCATACAATAGACAAACAAACTGAATGACGCAATTCGCTTCTAAACAAAGCGGCGAAAACCTAACTCTGATTCCATCTGTCGGTGAAATTTTATACTACTTCAGTGGCGCCAAGCATTAGCAGCATGTGCCAACGATAATCGACTCGGTTGCGTCGCTTTGTACTGGCGCTTATTAAATAAAATTATACAGCCGGTAGGTATATCAGCAAGAACTTAAATAAATATTTAAAAGTACATTAACTACATAGAGGTCGTTTGCATTTGATGTTGTTTCACTAATGCTGTATTCAAATAAGAAAATACACGAAACTACATGCAATTATTTGCTACCAACCATACAAACAATAATGTAACTGTTGTTAATGTTGACTTACATGCAGTAACAGCTAGTGATTTTTTCAAAGGTTAAATCTTTAGTGCTCACTTTATTCCGAATGACCAAAACATTGTCAGATGATGCTGGAATCGTAACAGCGCGATAGACGTGGTGCGAGGCTTCTGTGACGTCAGCGCGTCCACCTCAACACTGATCGTCTGATAAGTCATTTTATTCGTGCCGTGCACATCACATCGTGTTTGTTTAACAGAGAATGAATATGGAGTGATAATTTCGGATTGATAGTTATGGTGTTAGTTTGACGAGTTATCAACTATGCCTTATCTATGTATCATTAGAGAATATTCGTATCCTTGTCGACATCAAACATGCTTAGTTGCTTATACTGTTGCGATGCCTTCTGTTTGCTCGGCGTATGGCTGCACTAACCCCAGCAATAAAACAAAAGTATTATCATGTAACAAATGTGATCCATACTGCAAGTGCTGCAGGCGTAGACTTTTTAACAACATTTATGAAAATAAGATAAATTGTATTTACGAGGGTTATTTTTATAATCTCCTATGGGCTGTAAAATAATGGGAATGAACTGTGAAATGCCTGAACTGTCAAAAGACAAGTCAACATTTCAGCTACGTTTCAACATAATCATTACGTAGAATGAGATTCTTGTACCGGTGCACCAGCTTTCCAATACACTCTACAAAGAAAGTTGCCACCTGTGCCTAGTGAATTTTGTTCGTTAAAACACAAATGAGATGCATCGAAAGTTGTGACTGCAGTTTCGTTTCTTCATGGGATGCCCATGAACCAACAGCAAGAGAATCATAACACAGCAATTTTGTTTACCCCCTTCCTACAACTTCGTTCACTGGTCAAACCAACACATAAGTTGAGGCGTGGTTACGGTCACGTTCGCTTACTATCGCTTCATGTATATCCCATGAAGAAAGTAAACTGTAATCACATTTGATGAACCTTATACGCGTACCATGTCCAAAATGTTTAAACGAACAGGGTTCAATAGGCAGGTTGCAACTTTCTTTGCAGAGGGCATTGTAAAGCTGGTGCACCGGTGCAAGTGTCTCAAATCTGCATGGTCATTAAGTTGAAACGTAGCTGAAAAAGATATGGGGTTTTTGACTGCACAAGCACTGCAAATTGATTTCCTTCCTTTTCGCAACCTGCCGGAGGTTAAAAAAATCGTATTTCTGTATTGGTTTCTGTTATTATTTGGTGTACTGGTGTTTGTCACAAGATAACCTATAAAGAGACGCCTTAATGTGGAGTTTACATTACCATAAAGTTTGTGTACTTTTCAAAAGGTTTTCGCATAAACGGTTGTAAGTATAATTTTTATTTAATTCTCTGTATTCGATTGTGTCTAAGCCTGGTATTTGTAACATGCAAATACACACACACACACACACTCCCTTCTGAATACCTGTTATTCCTCGAAAACATTAGATTTGTATGCTTATTTCCAAATATTAGGACAATGTTTTATAATAGTCATCACTGTAATTATGATTCAGCCACATTTGCTAGATCAGTAGTTGTCTACAGTTTAATACAAAACATAATATTAATTAATTTAAGGTAAGGTTTATTCATCGGCTCTTGTAAACAACTGGGTCATCCGCAGGTTAACCCAAACACTCAGCAAAATTATATTCAAGGATGGAATTGGCCACAACCATTATTATAAAACAACACATCATTTTCATGGGGTGATTCGGGAAATCTGAGTACATAACACTACCCAGACTCAAACTTCAATCCTCCAAAGCGTGAAATCCGTTTTTCCAAAATACGAGTTCTATGTTTTTTACTGTGCTGTCTAACTACATTTAATAAATTAAATCAGGAAATTAAAAACCTGGCTGCTGGTACGGCTGTTCAATCTTGCATTAATGAATAGGTTTTATATAAATGCGACTTTTATATTACGCAGGTAAGAAAATTTGTGAACCCTATGATGTTATTAAAATAAAGACCCAGTACTTCCTTACCTACAGTAAGCTTGCATTATTAGCGAATACAATCGTACACTTTATTATGGAAACGGAAGCAAAGTCTGATCCGTGCCCTCCGGTCCCCTCAATCCCTAGATGTGCTATCAACTGGGAGATACCACCGGCATACCCCCAACAACCATCTGCACTCTAGAGAGAGGTAAAACTAAAGGGTAGATCCAGTGGATCTGTTTCTGTTTGGACTGAGATGGTAAAAAAATGTTAAAGATGTGAGGCCGAGTATCTTAAGAAATCATTTATCAGTACAGTAAATCATTAGTTCACAAAATATAAATATTAACTTCAGTTTTAGAAGTTTTGTACGTGACAGAGCAGAGCTGTAGCGTCATTCGAACAGCTAACTTGAGAGTTAAGTAGAAATACATAATACATTCTGTAAATACATAGTTGAGAGCTACCACAAGGTTATTCGATACAAATGTTGTGCACTTAGCTGTCACATAACCATGTCATATTTATGTATGTCTAATAACCACGAAGCAGTGCTGCAGATGCGTACGTGACTCATATTAACAATTTGTTGCAACATTCTATCCGCGAAAATTCCCTGTATATATTAATTTGTATGGAATCTCCAACAATGGACGACTTGAGGTTATTAAATTAGTAAACCGTCGTCCAAGACAAAAATATTATCATCTAAAAATTTAATGGATATATATATATATATATATATATATATATATATATATATATATATATATATATATATATATATATATATAAAGCACTAAAAAACCCTTTGACAATTTTATGCCATGTTTTATTTGTAGTATTAAATAATTTATTCAGTTCATAATGTATGTAACGTACTTTCATTGTTTGTCAATCACAGCTCAAAGGCTACTGAACTGATGTAAGTGAATGGTAGAACTAAACATTAGTCAACACCTAAGCTATTCAGTTAGAACTGCGTTCCAATATTGTATTATTTTTAAGCCTATTAACATGTGAAATATTTTCTCGGTTACAATGCTTATTATTGATATAACTTATACTTGCGACAGGTTAAGCTTAGTAGGCCTAAAGTGGATGTATTATTTACATTGTTGTCAGGTATTAATTTGCATGTAGGACACGTACATAATTTATTTTAATACACACTGTTTCCTGAATTTGATTTCATGTAACCTTACTATATCCACTGAGGCCTACACCTTTAAACTATTCAACTGCTTACTTACGCAGTTTGGAAGCAAATTTAAAAAGGATGCATTTTTTAAAATTTTAATTATAAAAAATAAAGAAATAATTGCATCTTTTCGTCTTTGGTAGGATTTAGAGGCACTCTTCTAACACGCTTCTGCGCGATTTTCCCTATGTAGGCGGTCCCCTTAATGTATGAGACTAATACTTGAATCATCAAGCAATTTTGTACTTCGTTTCCTAAGTAATTACTACTTACTTTCAGCAAATAAAAGTATGGTAAGCTAAGCTTGCTAAGTAAAGTTAAAAATAATTTGGATATGTCTGATGTAGGCTGTGTGAGGTACGTACGTCGCACTGGTTTGCACAGAAAGGCTTTAGACGATAGATTGGATAAGTCTTAAAGCTACGTTTCAAGTTGTTCAGCTAAGGTCACTTGAGTCTAAAGAAATTATAATGTATTTAAAAAACATGTAAGTTTTTATGCGTAGCTTAAAAAAGATTCATTAAACTGTGTGGTTTTACAACGTTGTTTACTAAGTGTGCAGTCGATCATATTATGTAGTTATGTTAAAGAATTGTGTAGTGTAGAGTAATGGAAACAAACATAACTGTGTGTGCGTTTAGCTTACTTTTGAAGTTTTTTGCATTTTGTATTTTTAAAATTTTAATTACAATTAGGTCAAGTGTAAAATAAATCAAATTAAATTCATGGTAATGGTAATTTATTGTAAATTAAATAAATGTATTGTAAAAACCGCATTACTTTGTTATATGATCATCAAATTATTTTAGATTTAAAATTATTTTGGATTTGTCTAGATTTTGTTTTCATACAAAGCTGCCAGCTCGAGAAAGAAGACATGTAAAAACCGCAGAAGTTGTTTAGCTTTGTGTGAAATTATCGAAACAACTTCTAAAAAAAATTAATGTATTGTGAAAACGATGGAAGTTTCTTATATGGTGTTCAAAAGGTTTTGTATTTGTATGGATTTTGCGTTTATTTTTAATTATGTAGCATAAGTATACAATAGATTAAAGTGAGTTCGAGAATAAGTAATGTAATATTCTGGAGCATCAAATTTTAATAATATTTAAGTCTATATTTGTCCAAATTTGGTAATGAAGGAGCTGTTTACCGTAACTGTAAAATATATTTGTGTGTGTAAGGTGACGTTTCGTAATTTTTTTAAAAAATTTTTTAATCTACACGTATATATGTATGTATGTATGTATATATATATATATATATATATATATATATATATATATATATATATATACATACACATATACACACACATAGTTCAGAGAAATAGAACTTTACTACCACACAAATTCAATAAAGATGTCTTAAAATTCGAATATGTATTTTTGTGTTATGTGAAGACAGTCAAAACAGTAAAATCAGTTAATTCAGTTCACATGGATGATTCACATTCTGCATTTCTTGTTTTTTTTTATGTAAATGAAATTGATTCTTGTCACGTGTAGGTAAGTGGGAATCAAAAATTACGTAATCAATGAAGGTCACTCAGTGAGAAGGTGGACAGAATCATAGCCAAGAGAGAGGGGAATATCGGAATATATTCTTTCTCCTCCCAAATTCTGAGGAAACCATAACATTTTCACTACAGTATAGTACTTATATTCTCATAAGTACATAATTATTTTGTCGCGTACTTGGAACACTGCTAAAATAGCACCATTTTGCATCTATAAATCCAAATTTTCCCGGGAGAGAACCACCGGACCAACCCGCTTTATTAAGGGGTAGGGTGAATACGCCCTTTGCGTATCCAAGGTCGAGGCCCTTTGAAAGTACTCAGTCCGACCCTGCCCACTACAAGGCCGTTGGATTGGAGAAGAGTTCCCCGCGGAAACTCCCGAATTAATCAGGAATCAGAAAGCCATAAAAACGGCGTGATGACGCCCTCACGGGCACCGCTTTAAACAAGCAAAACAAATACAAATTACAAGGGAAACCCAGAAATAATCAATTGCCCACATAGAAACACACATGGGGCATAAAATAAACACTCACCCGACGGCGGATGTCTTAAACAGACATAAAGAAAATCAAGCTAATTCTGCACTAGAAATTTTCAACGATCAACCACGATTGCTGTTTCGGAGAAGAAGGAAGACGACCACAGATATTAATATAATTACGTGTTTGCTTCACTTAACGATTCGATAGGTCGAATCGCCGAGTGTAACAATCATACTATATAGAGTAATATTTAGATACTGAAATAAGTGGCCATCTTGGAATAAAATTAATTAATAAAAATTAAAGTTTTTACGTTAGGATTTACATCAATAATATGAAGGATCAGCATAAGTCTTGACTGACAGTAACATCAGAGTGTAAAAATATTATTGCCTTATAATACAATTTTTATGGCCATTAAAACATGTGAATAATTGGATTACCAAAAAAAAAAAAACACAAATAGAAGTAGTAAAGATAACTGATAACGGGCACTTTGTCATATACTCTGAAACCAGAGCATAAAATAAATTATAACTATTAAAAATAGTTTCATAATAAAATACAAGTAGTGTCAAACTGCACAAGTCTTGAAAATTCTAAGTATTACACCAAGGCCTGGCTTCACCGCATGAAAAATGTTAGGCCTACAGGCTTTCTACACATACCAATTTCTAAGTAGTACTTAAATATTAATTGCATACATTGTAATAATGCAGAAATTTAAAAAATATCACCTTTTTTGCTCAGGTTATGAACCTCCAATCAAGGAAATTTGTTATCATAACCTTGTATTAAAAAGTTGTATGCAGTAAACAGTAGGCTCGCATAAAACTGGATAAATAATAACAAAAACTACACAAACCTGAAATGCATAAAATGTACGATAGACAGAGGTATTTGGATGCTTTACATGCCACATTCGCACACGCACAATACGTTGTAAGATTGTTTTTCAATTATTATCAGTGCTACATAATCATCCCTAGTGCGACACTTTATCAAGTCCCTTTATTTTGACATTAAACAAACGGCGGACACACGTTTAATTGGTCTTCAGTCTGTAAGTGCTTCCGTCCCGCAATGTTAACCATAGAAGAATTTATAAAACAAACACTTAATGTACTTCAAGGGCGAAACAGAATATCATGCAAATAGCAAATGCTAGAGATACCGTAGAGGTTGCATTGCTTTCGGACTCATTGTGCGTCTGTGCGTTTCCCTGGAAGCAAAACAAACACCTGATAAAATTATAAGATAACTTAACACAAAAAAAAAAACTTTTAATTGCGACTGAGGTCAATTATTACGAACAAATTAACTAAAACACCCCGGGTTTCGATTAAAAATGACTACAATTAATTGAATAAAAATTATTTACAATATTATCACAGAGAATTCTACAATAGGCAAAAAACTTAACGACTAGAAGGATTATTACCTTTACGATGACTGGTTTACACAATTTAGAATCTCAAAATTATAAATTTGCAATGATTTAATTAATATTTTATTCAATACAACACTATCAGATTATTGATAAAAATTTCATACGCCTCCATTTACCAAAATAGAGAATAAAATATTATTATATTAAGGTCCTGCATTACAGTTACAGTTCTACAATTGAGTGAGGGTATGAGAGTGTGGGTGTTGTTCTCTCTGAGACTCGCATTTAAGAGCTCTATAAAGTAGGCGCTAGCTGCCGAGTCTGGGGTACGGAACAGGCAGGCTATAAGGTTTAAACCAGTTCGTGTGTCAACAATAGTGCCATCTTTACGCGCGGGGAGAGAAAACGGAGTGGAGTCTTTCAATAGTTAGCTTTTTCCTATGGGACTTTAAGCGGTGACCCAATTTTTTATTTGCGCAGAGTAAAGTCCCGTGCATGCATCTCTATTTTTGTTTTATGATTCAGGTTGGTATTTTTTTATCTGACAGCATTATGAAATACTCGTTTTTGGCCATTTTGAGGTGCCTCGAAACCATGTTTTTAAGCATGACATCTAAAAAACAAAAATAGAGAAGCATATTTTTTAACACGATTTCTTTTCTTAGATAGAGATACTGAACATTAGTATAGCAGTAGCCCTTAAAAAAACTTTCTCCTAACATACTGTAACGCAGTCCATGAACGAGCTGTATAGGACTATTTAAAGGAACAAAAAACCTCGCGCTTCCTCCAGAGTGGATTTACACTTGACAGACAAAATTTAAAATTCTAATTTTACCTTTATCGTCTGCTTTCGAAAACACAACTACAAAATTACCAAAACATGATCCTAAAGGCACTAATGGCGGAATATTTAATTTTTTCGCCTTGTTTATCTCCAAACGACGGCTACGGCATCCCAGTTCCTGCATGGCTGAAGCCCCCGGGATCAGGCTTCCTGCCGACGCCGACACTATCTTCTCTACAGTTTCTGGCACATTATCACCACCCTAGCGCTTGGGAGAGGTTGCCTTCCCATGGAGAACCTCTCCCGACCTGGAACCACATGTAAACAATGCCGAGATCTACTTTCGCCAAGGAATTTTCTTGTATATGCAACATGCTCTCAGGAAAATGCAACCTGTGATACAATTGTTTAAAAGCAAGTCGCAAATATCACCCAAATAAAGTTCAAAAATCTTACGCTCGGTTCGGTAAATGTGGAAACTGATTAGGTTTTTAAGCATTTTTACAACATATTTTTTTTTATTCTAAGAGAAACATCCACAAATTTATGAAATAACATGGGTAACAGAATTGTCTTTCAATAGCTTTTAGTTTTTTCTATAGTTCAGCTATGAAAATAAATACATAAACAATTTCTAAACAAATTGTAACGATTCAGAATGTACTTAAGGGATGTTATGTTGTTTATAAAATGTATGGACTTTTCGCTAAAAAATTTTAAAAATGCTGCAAAACCACATTCATTGCCAAATTTACCGAACCAAGCATAAGTTATCTGAACTTCACTTGGGTGCATTTTGCGACATGATTTTAAACAAATGCATCACATGTTGCATTTTTCTGATATATCGGTGCTCGTATAACACAATTCCCGCGGAAATAGTACTTTTTGCCTACATATCAGGCACATATCAGGATATTATAAAAGGGACCTTTTGTTCCTTACGACGTTCTGTTCGAATAGACAACACGAAATGTTCACAATACCTGACGGTAAACTAATTTTATGCAATTTGAGGGTGGCTATCTCCATTATATTCACGAAGGGGAATGATTTAAAAGCAGCACTTTTTACAGGTTTAAGTTATTATTACTTAAAATTAGCCACAGAATCGTAATTTAACTACTGACCTTTTTGTTTTTTGTCACATTACTATTTTTAACTCAATTTTTACTTCTCTTAATAATTGCTTGTCCCGACCGTGCCTCATGTAATGTCTGCTTACTTTTTCATAAGGAATCCCCTCCAGGAGTTTCGGCAGTTAATTCCCTTACACCCTCTATGTATGTGTGTGTATTTCTGCTATATATCTTACACTAAACCCAGCGAAGCAGCCAGCCATGAAGACAGAGGTTGTAATAGGGCCATCCTGCGGTCAGGTGTGTACAATTCATTTTGAATACGGACTTTTTATATAACATGAGGCTTGCCTTAAAGATGAAGTAAAATTTTTAAAAATCTGTTGTAAAATGTAAAAGCTTTTTGTCATAAAATTGACACATGACAATTGAAGGAGTATTTTAAGATAATGTATTGAATTCTCTACCCACTTCATTCTCTTTAAACATGTACACTTACATCATGTTGCAAGACGACAACTTTTAACGATTATCTATAAAGTACTCTGCTGAGAATTAAATGCTTTAACATTTTACCCTACCAATAACATGGGTAGTATATTCGGTTTATTGGTTTCTAAATTAGTGTTTTCCAAAATTTTATAATGTATGTGTTTCACAAGACATGTTGGAATTCTGCATGTGAAAACCAAATATTTCATTCTGGACACGTAACTGTATCAACTTACTGAGCTATACTAACACTATACAAGTAGGCAAACTATTATAAACCAAAATAACCCAAACAAAATAATTTTTGTATAAACAGTTTATGTTAAGATCTATTTCCAATGAAGAATTCGAGTTGTAAAATAAAATGACAACAAAAAATTAAAACTGCTCCAGAAGGGAAAAATCGTAATTATACATTTGTATAAAATAATTATTTTTTTGACATTTTAAAGTCAAAATTTAAATAAAATATGAAAACCCATTACGAAATATTTTAGTATTTAAAAACGTAGGAAAAATTTAAAATTTCAGCAATCTTTTTAGAACACAAACATTTCTGTAATGGATTTTTACGTATACCAAGCCATATAGCCCATGACATGTAGCTTCAATGGGGTTTATTTACTTTAATACGTTCATTGGTTTTCGCGGCACCTAAAAAGTAAGATCATGTAAATTTAAAATTGAAATGCTACTATGGAAAAAATTGATAAGTTAAAATTTCCATAAGAGGAAATTGTACTGCTAAGTAACGTCTAAAAAATAACACTCTATCGATACAAATATAAAAATACAATTTTCCCCAGTTAAATGCCTTAAACCAGGAAAAGTCACTGATAAATGACATAATGATTAATACTGATGTATAAATAAAAAATAAATTTGGCTACGTAATAACGTACGTTACAAGATGAATTAACACAAATCAAACAGATGTGCTTCCTACAACCTATCGAAATCAGTTTTCACTGGCTGAGCTTTCGTCTGTATCGAACAGTCTGAGCATTTTTGTACTGTTTAAGGCACTCTTTCCCGTAGCATGCTAACCTGGAAAGCAGGGAACTTAGTTGATTTGCTAGAGAATCCTCCCTTTTGACACTGCGAAGTTCATTTGCAATATGTCCTGATACATTTTATAGGGGAGTACGTAAAAATTTTCACTATCGGGGCATATGAAGAATCCTCCAATTTTCACGCACATTCAAATGAAGCAAATCTGGACTTGGCTGAGTTGAAATTCAAATTAGTGATTGCTGTCGAAAATCATCTTGAGTAGGAGGAAGTTGACGAAAAAACTCACCCGATAACATTTTTTTCACTCGTACATCTAGTAAATAACTTTTTTTTTTGCGTGCAGGATTCGCAAAGCACAGTAGTAAACATTTACAACTTGCAGAAGTCATCTTCTAAATGACTTTACATTTGTAAGGTAGAAAATAATGCTGCATTATTTATATAAATATTTTGCGCCACACTTAAAAATACTTCCAAAACGGCATGGGAAGTTTTTCACACATTCAGAGTAGGATACACTTACCATCCTTCACCTTGTAAACAGAGCGATATCTTAGGACTGTTAATATACAAGTCCGGCAACATCAGTATATATGTTAATGTTACCTAAAAAGTTATTGTAATGCTACCACTAATGTATAGGAAACAATTTTACTAACACATCGGTGTGGTAATTACAAAGAATTTTTACAGTGCAATAATAATATCACGTGGAATGCATGCAATTGAGCATTATTTCACGTCACTTGTATTACGCTTCAGTGAAACTGACATTTCGGTTATACTAGTGTGGTAAAATCCAACTTCCAAATGGGGCCGCGGTGGTCGATGGGTCAGACCTCTCGTCTCCCACCAAGGCGATCCAGGTTCGATTCCCGGCGGGGTCGGTCCCCGGATTTTCGCATGTGGGAATCGTGCCGGACGATGCCGTTGGTCGGCGGATTTTCTCGGGGATCTCCCGTTTCCCCCGCCCTTTCATTCCGGTGCCGCTCCATACTCACCTCATGTCACACCTCACCAACGCTAAAGACCTCGATGTTAAGCGCTGACCAAAATCTCTCCCTCACTCACTCCAACTTCCAATATATGAATAAAAATATTAAAACCCCAAGATTAATATAAGTACACAAAATCACATCAGAAATGCCTTAAATAAAAGTATACATCGCTATTGACAATTCAAAGTTTAAGTAACATAGGCTTAGAAGATTTATTTTGCATGTGTATATATAATATGCAGAGTTATTTTCTACGTTAGAGACGAATGTCAACTTATTGCGAAAGAGACATAGTATGTGAAACCGTGGCTACTGGAACAGAAAGCCGTCATAAAGTTATCGAGTGACTGAATCCACTTTGGGAAGATGCAGCGCAAGACAGTGTAACACTTAGGGTATCACCACCTAGCCAGCACATCTCGCATCGACCTACAAGATTTCGACCTGGCCGTAATGCCAGACAATACTAGGACGACGACAATAATGGACACAATACAGAAAAACAACGACAACGTCACAGACAACAGACACAAAAGAACACAGTAGATTACTAATGACCGATTTTTCGCGACATTTCGGGAGCTGCCATCTGCTCCCGTCTTCAGGTGAAGTAAATGTGAAGACTGGAAAAAATTGGGCAGTATTTACAGTCCGCAGCACTGCTCCTAGCACAACCAATGGCAGTCGAGATCTCTCCTGATTAGCCGCGCACCTTTTAATGTGTTGTACCTATAGTCTATTGTCACTTCGCAAATAATTTTGTTTCTTTTTATTTTGTTAAAGGTTACCACATGTTTCTCAATTTAATACTCTGCTAACTTAATACATTTACGTTATTTACAATAAATGCTGATTCTTACATATTCCTTTTGATAGGATGTGTTTCAAGTGTAAGTGGAGTGGCATTTTCCCAAATTATTTTATTACTATTTTCCCACACATGTTCGGGCAGTTTGGATTTTTGTATCTCGCCTTGTTTCATGTTATTTTTATGTTTTTTTAATACGTGTGGAAATGGGTCTGCCTGTTTCTCCTATGTATACACTTCCACACTTGCATGGTATTTGATAGATATAATCCTGGATTTGCAGTTTGTTAGTTTTATCGACGTAATTATGCTTTTTAATGTGGTCCTAGATTTGAAAGCACGTTGTATAATGTACCTGTTGCCTAGTCGTCTTATATTTTCTGAAAGGCCCCGAACAAATAGGATAACTTGGGTACTGTAGGTTTTTTCAATTGTGTTTAATGGATTAACGAGATGTGTGGGTTTTTCATGTTTTTTATTGTACTTATAAGGTAGCCAATTGCGAGAAGTTTTTTTCAGGTGGTTACGTACAGAAGCTAGTGACAATTCGTCGATGCAAATATGTTTGGCTCTGATAGCTAAAGTGCGGATCATACCAGTTTTAGTGCTTGTCGAATGGTTAGAGTTACAGTGGAGGCTTTGGCCTGTGTGTGTAGGTTATTTGTATACTTTTGTGGAATTCTGTTGTCTTTCTATGATACAAATACATCCAAGAATGGAAGGCTCCGATTGATCGAAATTCTCCGTGACGATATTGGCCATGAATGGTGAAAGTGAGGCACCCATTGCCATGCCATCAAGTTGTTTGTAAAAATCATCCTTGAATTGTAAACTGTTGTACTGACACAGAGTGAGATCAGTTTCATTATGGACGGAATAGGTGTTTTAGTTCTTTCAATGAGAATTATGTAATTTTACAGTTTTTCCTTTATAATGGTACGGGAACATTCGTAAACAGGCTTTGGATATCAAAGCTAACAAGGGCGTCACTGGGTGATATTTCTAAGGATTCTGCAATGGATATGAAATTACCAGAATCTTTAATTAAAGTAGTTGTCCTACCAGCGAGTGGTTCAACAATTTTTAGCAGAAACTTAGCCTGGTTTAGGCAGGAGATGATTATAGGCCGGAATGGCATACTCCGTTTATGAATTTTTGGTAGGCTATAAATGTGAGGTGGTTTGCTGCTGTGTGGTGTTAGTGTTAGCCTTGTTTATAGTATGTAGTTCTGATTATTTTTTTAATGTCTGGTACACTTTTCACTCAATAGTACCAGTCAGGTCTTATTTAGACGTATTTAACTGTCAGATGTGATGAGGTAATTGATTTTAACCTCGTAATCTGCTCTGTTCAATACGACAGTGGGCGGCCTTTGTCTGCAGATATTTTATTTCCATTATTTATTGAAAGTTGCGACCCAAAAAGTCAAGAAAGGTTTTTATATACTAATAATGATCATTACTGTTTTTAATACATAATAAATTAATGTGTTTGTCAGTTTTATTTTTCATAATATTTAATGGTTGAAATACATACTCCTTTCTTCCTCTTTTTCTTTTTCTTTACACATGTAAAGGTTAATTGAAATATCAGTTCTTTTTTCAAATAATTGAATTTTTCTCTAATAGCACTGGAAATTCTAAACCTTCAAATGCATTATTTAATTAATGTTCAAATGGTTCGTATTTGGTTCCTCTTTGCGGTTTTAGTGGATGAAGTGCGAGTAAAATAGACCATAAGAAACATTCTGGTCATTATTTTGGACATGTAATATTACTTTTTATCTTTAATTTTTTGTGAAAGATCAACATAAGAACTACCTTTTAATGGATTACATGTATTTACTCTTAACTCTAGTTCAAATATTGGTTTTGTACCCAATTTGATTCTTTTGCCTCAAACTCTCATAATTAAGCTAAAATTTTATATTTACATCCTTCATAATAGCCATCTAAATAAGTTGTTTTTAAAACAATTAAATTTTTTGTTTTAAAAAATTTTTCTTGATAATCTTCATTATCAAAAATTCTCTCTTAAATTTAGCCGAAAAATGTAAATTTACTTAAAATTTTTTTTACAAGTTGTTCCTTTTTATACAAGTTGTATAAAAAGGATCATCCGATTCTAAAAACTCATACATATTCTGCAACTTGAGATATGTGCGTGAACAACGTACTGTTGGAATGAGGAAACGTTCGCGTTTTACATGGTTCCTGCTAGGTAGCAGCAGTGTGCTTAAGGCTGTTGGACCCGAAAAATTTTATAGCTAATTATTATCCCTACATATAGGTATCCTATAGACTAGCTTATGTGCCAAAAAGATTAACTTCTAAAACTTCTAGTTTCAGCATTATAGGTTCTCAAAGTTACGATTTTCGACAGTTCGTGCCATAGGTTTCTGGAGAACCAGAAGAGATATATTGGTAATTTTTGAAATAACAATAGTACACTGTGTAAGCTATCGACTGAAAGAATTTAAAATTTTTGAAAAAATTTTTGTATTAAATGTGCATAATGCTAAATATGGTCTTTTTCGTATACACGTAAAAGCATAAATAAATCATGAACATATAAAATGAGTACAATCACGAAGTAGTTTCATCCACGGACTTTCAAAACAAGTTATAAAAATTTCACTTTTCATATTATTTAAACCGAAAAGCTATTACAAGAAGAGTGTATGTTTTCTCGGCGCCTGGAATTCCAGAATATCTCGAATGCAACCCGCCACGCACGTGGCGGTAGGAAGTCTGGGAGTGTCTGGCAGGTGTGGCCTGCCTCTTCTGGGAATCCAGCTGGAAGAGCGAGCTCGTTATTTCAGGGTTGCCAAACATCATCTACACTCGCGATGGGTATTTCTACCTGCCTAACCTTGCCCTGGTCGTTTCTGCCCTCAAATGAGGCGATCTGTGAATCAGTGCTGTGTTGTTGTCAGTGGTCGGTCGTGATTGTTAGGTAATACAATGTTCCTTGTTCTAGTGCAAAAATTTGCCATTGTGTTAAGTACAACGTAAAATGTAATTTTACAAGAAACAATACAAGTTTTTGTGCGATGGCACCACAGAAATTAAAGAATGGCAGACGTTATATTAAAACTAAAAGGAACAAACTTTCAAAGGCTATGAAGAGATCTTATGCTGCTCGACGATTATCACATCAAAATTCCTGTGGTTCCAAAATAAATAGAAGAGGTTACACCAGTCGCGTCTGAGGAAATCGTTCAAGAAGTTCGTGAGGAGACTAAGAAAGTAAATTATTTGTTTCATTTAACTAACAAATCGAACGAGTTTTTACTAAACGCCGATAAGGACGAATTTAAATGAATATTAAGTAATGACGAGATTTATTGGGGGTGTGCGTAACTACAGTACTCCGGGAAAAAACCTAATGACCACAGTAAAACACAGCAAAAATTGGGTTGATTCCATTGGGTTCGAGCCCGTGTTGCCTAGGTGAAAGGCGAGTCCTCTGTCCACTACAAATCTGTGTACTTTTTTTTTTAAAACTTAAAGCAACTTCAGTTTTCCACTTACATTCTGGTATATGCAGTATATACATGTTGAGATTCCTACGGTGATCATTTCTGTATTTCTTTATGTGTAACTGGAGGATTTTGTATACCTTTAAAATAAAATCATGATTTTGCGAGGGAAAAACGGACTCCGTCGTAATGGACCCCTTGGCCCGGAACATCAATACAGTGAATCATGGGAGAAATCAGCTGTTTTACACAAACAATGCCTGAAAGCGTATGGGTTTGCATAAGTAAAGGCGTTTATTATCACTTTTAAAATGTTTAGAGTTGATAAATTATTGTTTTCGTAGGTATGGCACATGCACAAATTCTATGAGTGTTTGTCCCGATGTATATATTAGATAATAATCGCCATAGCCATTAAAATGACTTTATTAAAAAGGACGAACTTTTGTGGCAGAATGTCATGCTTCCTAAGTTGAAGCAATTCTTCATGCAGTGCATGTTACCAGAGTTAGCTGACCCTCGCATACCCAGAGGCGGGAGAGTCCGAGATCCACCTAACGTGGCTGATAGCCCGAAAGCCACGAAGAAACGAAATATATCAGTATAAGCTTCTGAACATAAAATAGCGACTGTGCTGTATTTTGTATACAGCGTTGTCTGTACTCACCATTTTATGTGGATGCAATTTATACATGTATTTGTAAATTTGGAAAATATGTGAATGAAGTTTGTGTATGTAGGCTTCACATATTAAGAAAAACGCGTGTGTTAAGATTTCAAGTGTTCATATGTTTTCCTGAAACCATTCTTGCCGTTCGAGCTTACTGATAAGTGTTCATTAAACATGGATTATACGAGTGGCAGGAAACATGTCACGCCTGATTAACTTAAATGTATGTACATAGTACGGTCAGCCTCTCTTAGTTCTTAATGGATTTATATTACAACAGAGGTAGTTGTGAAAGGTACATCATTAGTAGGTATGCTATGACAAATATTCATCCTGAAACCTCAACTTGTTGCAGAGACATACATTCTGAAGTAACAGTGTCAGGAAGATACCATTATTCACATAATTTTTTACTAAAACTATTGTGTAAACTTTCTTAGTCAAATGTTTTGTTTCATGTGGACTGGTCTTTGTATTTCAAACTATTGCCAGATGATAGCTTGTAGGTTACCGTATGATCCTGTACATTATAATTAGTGCTTATTAGAATCAGTTCAGGAACATTTTCTCTCCACGATACGCTGTAATTAGCTTTGCCTTATATGAAAAGAGTTCTATGCTAGTTGGTTCAGTAATTTTTGTAAAAAAAAAAAACCTAAAAGTTTTTCCACTTTGGCATGCAGTTGTTAATAGTTATCGTTAGTGTGCTTCTGTTCTATTAGTAGTTGTATTGAAATATGATAGTAAAAATATTAATGCAATGTTACAACACAAAGGAAATTTTACTGCAATTAAATTTGGTAGTAATTTAAATTTAAGGGGTCTGTATAATTGGTTGGTGAACATTGTAGCAATGGGTATAGAAACAGATATTCTGAAAACATATTTCAGAGGGTTGTTGGGTACTTTCAATCCTCATGCACGTTAAAAATACCGTAGAGTGAGGTTACTTTGCACCGGCCTGGGTAACTTCGATACTCGTTACTAATTTCTCTTCAAATGAAATTTCTAAAATACTCTTTACATTAAAGTAATGTGCATTGTTACTGCTGTAAATGGTGACGTTCCAAGCTGTCCACCAAAGCAAAATATGGCTTTCCACAAAGTTATTATCTCAAAATATAGTACCTCATTTTGTAAGAAATTATCTAAGAATTTTACTCCGAGCTCTGCACCAGATTTTCTTAAAATGGCAGGGTCATCACCTGAAGTTCAACAGTTCAAGTAATGTTACAAACACAACTTGTCAGGCGGCTACATAGTTTGTTAAAAAAAATTTTTTAAAGCCTGGTAAATATATTCAAAGGTGTAAGTGCATTACAATTTAATAATACAAAGAATCATGTCAAATAGTTTGGGAGTAAAGTGTTAAAGTGTGAAAAAGTGGAAGAGGTAAGGTCATTACACTAAAATTTATTTTTACCTCTAAACATTTATATAAGGAACAACAGAGTAAATTCAGGGTTGTGGTGTCCGATTAGATTTTTTATTATATTTTTAAACTGCTGTTGTCAATTATCAGTAATAACAGATATAAGATGCACTGCTGGCGATATAGTATGTATAAGTCTTGCAAAATAATGTGTGTGGCAACTAAATGAAAACATGCAGGAACAAATTTTAGAAATATTTTCGCGCAAACCATTTGCATTGCAACTTTATGTTATTTCGTGTTTCCTTGTTCAATGTAAAATATTACGATGGTGAAGACGCAAAACCTCGTATGTCACAATTGGAAAGAGCTCAGATGGGCGGAAAAACTGGAGATGAAATCTTACTGGTGTGGAAGGAATTTTACAGCCCTTTAGTTTGCATCAATACAATAAAATGTTTTTTGAAAAAAAAAAAAAAAACTTATTTATTGGACATTCTTGTTACTGCCGAGGAACAATGTGTAAAAATGTAAATACTGCCAAAAATTGACATACGAGGTTTTGCATCTGCACCATCGATTTTAAGTGTTGAAAATATGCTTCGCCGAGCGTTTTTAATATTTTAGAGCTCCGATTGCGATACAATATTGAAAACACGACGGAATTAATTAATTGTCTTTTAGTTAATAATTTATAGCTATTTAAAGGTTATGATTATATTGTCAGGCTGTTTTCGAAACTAATTTCTAATATTTCATATTTCTGAGCACTTATTTGTATTATTTTACAATGCGTTGGAAGACCCAGACCTACACGCTCCAAGCGGCGGCTTCTCGACCGGTTTGTAATTACGAGACGAGTAGTCAGCCCAGTTCCACGATGAATCCGGCCCTACGGCGTCAACCCCACCGGGAATCGAACCCTTATCACGTTTATGTCCGCTCAGCCACCGCAGGCCTGATTACTTATTTTGTATGGTAAGCTAAAATTTAATGTCCTTTCTTAAACTATGCAGTCAAAATGTTTGAATTACGCAATTCATTTAACTATTGCGAGTTTATATGGATATTGCTGACATATTGAGATTACTTATACTTTTGTTTATACTGGACCCTCAAAACATCAATTTCCGACGTATTTTATCCGTACGAGGCCTAAAATGACGGGAGCGCTTAGGGCGACAGAGCACGCGCATCACGCCACATCCTAGCCTCTAAGGCCGGTTCTACAATGACAAACACGGTCACGGTTACGTAAGAAAACGTACGCGGAACGAGCCGATGGATCAAAATAATAGTATTAATTCTACAATGCACGGATACGTACAGGTTTATAACCTAATAAATTAATATAATTTTCTCTCGCATTTAATTTTAATGTTGTCAAATTATGTTTAAATATTTCGTAAATAGCATAGATAAACCGTACACAAGTGTTCAGGCACATAAAAATTAAACAGTTGTAAATAATATACTTTTTAAAGGATACTAAACTTCTTATTGTAGCACCAACGTATGATACGTTACCTGACTTACTTTTAAAACTGTTCTGCTCATGGCACCATTTTTCTGTATTTATAAACATAACAATTATAATAATGAATTTTGAGTAACGAGATTATGTTGACGATTTTAAACGCCAAAACGCCAAGTGTTAAAAGTTTCAAACCAAGATGGTAGCGAAGAAAATACAATCGTTTCTTTTTGGCTACACGGAAGCACGGAGACGGAAGAGATGAGAGTTGACCAGCTTACTTACGTGAACCCGTATACGTGCGCGCGTACGTTTACGTTTCACTGTAAAATAAAAACTGAGTGCCTTACGTGATGGCTTCCGTGTTACGTATCCGCGTCACTGTAGAGCGGGCATATACACACGCCGCTAAACCGGCGTGCAGTCTTCTCGCCGATAGCTCGCCCGAGTGACACATTCACACACTCTACTTTATCTGAAACGTTGTGTGCATTGTCTTATTTGGTTGCCATATGTTATGTCTTGCGTGTGTATTGTAATTAACAAGTCGTAATATAGCAATTACCTATCTAATGTGCCAACATTTCAGCAAATAAAATGTAAAGTGTCTTGCGCCAATGTAAATCATCGCCGATATTTATTCTACTTAAAATACGGAATTTGCATAAACTGGTGTTCAGGTTATAGAAATAGATTGCTGAAGTGTTTGATTTATATGCATTTCAGTAACTAAACACTTTCCAAGCTGTTTTTTAAAGCGCTTCTTGCCCAGTAAAATTTTGTATTATTGAATCAATGAATGCCTATCTCATTATTTGTTTTAACTGAGCAAAACTCTTACTGGCGGCGTCACATACATTTAGGAAGAACACAATTCAAATATCCCATTATTTAGAATGCTTTAATATTTTATTTTCATGAGTATTTCATTGAAACGTTTGCTAGACAAAACTGAGAGCTGCCTGTGACTTGTACGCCTAATCCTAAAATACGAAGTTCGCATAAATTAACTGTTTTAAATTAAATTTGTGTTTATAATTTATTGACTGTGTAGACATCTTTACATTGTTTGTATTTTTGTTTGAGATACGTTCGTGTTTCTGTACATATTCTTAATGTATTTGGCAAAAATTATTTCCAAGTTATGCAAAAATATATGAAAATTTTGTACTTCAGCCAGGCCCTAGACCTATTTATTAATCTTTCGAATGGAATTACATAAAACCTTAAAAACAAAGCACAAACACTCTCCATCTGTTTATTCGCTAACTATTTCATAGTAAAATGTAATTGTATTATAACAGAAAAACACATGGTAAAAGTAAAGAAAAGGGAAAAACGGGAAGCAAAGATAGCACAACCAGGTGAAATATTTCGCCGAACTATGATTGGCTTACAAGAGGTACGATTCCAGATATCACTTTCTAACTTTTAATGAGCTTTTCGTTACTGAAGGTTGTAATGAACATTAAGTAAATGATCTTGATAGATCCCATGCAAGTATGAATGTCAATCGTTAGCCGGCTACGTGAAAGAGTTCCGCAAAGTAAAGCCATCGCTATCCCAGCCAAGCCTTGATCCCGGCCTAGCTGAGGAAAGGAAGCGAATAACCCCCTGCCTTCCAAGAACGCGCTAATGTCTTCTTAGGGTTGGCAACACTGCAGCAGTCACCAGACGCACTAGGTCGTTAGGACGGAGTAGTGCTCTGCTGGAGATCTTATCGCGCTATGGAATTCCTCTCATAACTGAGCGAGAGCGGAAACAC
>PNEQ01062136.1:0-40217 GCA_003012365.1 Medauroidea extradentata | reverse complement strand
GAACGCCAACTTCGGTTCTAGTAAACATGGCGTCTGGATAAGAGAAAGCGTTTTATGTTCTACGTTTTGCGACTGCGCGTCGGTAATAATAGTTCAGCGTGTCTTTCGTACTAGGTATGGTGTCGCGCCTCCTACAGCAGAGAGTATTACACGATGGCATGAGCAATTTCGAGAAACAGGTTGCCTGTGTGAAGGCAAATCGTCGGACCGTCCCCGAGTGCCCGAAGCAGACGTGGAGCGCATCCGACATTGTTTCACACGCAGTCCGAAGAAATCCGTTCGCCGTGCAGCTCGACAACTCAACATGCCCTCGATGACCGTCTGGCGTGTGTTGCGTCGACATGTACACATGAAACCTTACAAACTACAAGCTCTTTTGGGAGGTGACAAAGAACGTAGTGTGGAGTTTTGTAAGTTCGTTCCTGACAAGATGGAGAACGATGACAGTTTTGTTCCACGCTTAGTGTTTAGTGACGAGGCAACATTCCATTTAAACGGAAAGGTGAACCGCCATAACGTGCGAATATGAGGTAGAGAACAACCACATGAAGTTGTGCAACACGAGAGGGACTCTCCAAAATTTTGTGCAGTTCCACGAGAAAAGGTGTATGGTCCATTTTTTTTTTGCTGAGAACATAGATACAGGAATAACATATATCGATATGCTTGAGAACTTTCTATTCCCACAGTTAGAGACTGATTCGAACGACTTCATTTACCAACAGTGGAACTGACTGTATGATATATTTTTTGGGGGTTTGTTAAAGACTCTGTTTATGTGCCTCCGTTACCAACGACAATGAATGAACTGAGATATCGCATAACAGCATCTGTGGAAGCAGTAACTCAAGACATGCTCGCTTCAGTGTGGGACCAATTTGAATACCGCTGTGACATAATGCCGTGCATCTTAAGAGGGGAATATGTAACACCTATGAAGAAAATTTTATGTGTTTCCCTTTCAGCAAAAATAACAATTACTTGTATATGATCATCAGTTTCTGAAATATAGACGTGCCAAATCGGATGAATCTTATTGATACATCCTGCATCTATTTTTTTAATTTGTTGTATACAACCAAGAAATGTTGTTGGATCTATTTCACCAACTTTATACTTCTAATACCGTAAGTTTTCAATCCGTTTTCAAATGCAGTATCTTATTAATATATTTCATAATCGTCATTTATCTCATTGTCAATTTTTTTTAAATTTGTCGCTTCTATATGTTTATTACTTCGTTCATGATATTTTCTGTACGGTTGATCGTAATCTAGTTCGCAAATTTCACATTTCATCAAAATTTTGTCGTGATTTGGTTTATTTTTTGATTAGTTTTTCATTTATTTTTAGTTAATGGAGGAAGTCCTTTAAGAATTCTATTTTCTTATTTTTTTTTTGTTTTTTGTTTATATTCCCTACCATATTTTTTCTCATACAACTATTATGTATATGTGTGTATATATATATATATATATATATATATATATATATATATATATATATAGTATTTAAATGTTTTTGTTTGCATTATGGTTTATAATAATAATTACATGATTTACATTTCAGTTGAATTTCTCACTGTTTCCTTCCTTTTTTTTAAATTTTATATTTTAAATTTTAAATACTTCCCATACATTAGTCATATTCCGATTTGATGCATGTGATTGTTTCCTTTTATATCTGGTGCCGGATTGACAGACTTCTTCTAATTGTGTTTGTTGTCCATTTTTGCTTCTATTTAAGGCCTTGTTACGGAGTTTTGCAGTGATTTCGAAAATATTTTTTTATTGCTACCTAATACTCATATCAAAATTTCGCTGCGCAGTTTTTACACTTATATGTTATAATTTGGAGTTAAATTTTTTTGTAGAATTATACTGAACGGTTTTTTAGATTTCAATACCCAAATTACCACGTTTCTCGTCGTGAAAATAAGCAAAAATTAAGGATTTTTTTTTTTTGCTGGCGAATGGTAAATTATTTTAAAAAACGCGTCCACAGTATTGTGCATCGTGTGATTGCACATTGACTTAATTTTTTTTTCAAAACTTTTGGTTAAAAAATATTTTAGTTATTGTCACCAGTCTGAAAAAAAACTCGGGAACAAGCCCTTAATAGAGAAAAATGTTTAGTAAGAAAAAAGCTATTTTCTCTTTGAAAAAGTAATCGCTTGCCTCGCTGGCAAAAACTCCATTGAGTCACATTCTGTATGTTATTTCTACAACTACGAGGAAAATGAGTTACAATCTTGCTAGTTTGGTTGAGGCAGGAAGTGACATATAGATAATGACGTCGCTGCATTTTGTGATAAAAAAATCAGCGGTTACTTCTTGTGATTGTTTCGCGATATCCGCGAGACTTGTCTTTACTTCGTTTCACAATTTGTACTTCTTAATTTAAACAATATTTTTTGTCATTTTTATGATGATTTTGTTGAAAATAATTGGATGAGAAATGGTCAAAATTGCTCAAACTTTTTATAATTCTAGGGAATTACTTTTTGTGACATTTTGGGGGCAAACTTTAGGTAGCTGCGTTATAACGTACACACACACACACACACACACACACACACACACACACACACATATATATATATATATATATATATATATATATATATATATATTGGCAGAGCCACACCTGCCGAGGACGCGACGAGGAAAATTTAAGGTGTTCAGGGAACAAGAATTCACACCACCAGCTTACCGCAAGCTCCACAGCCCATTGCCGCAACGAAGTCAAATAAGTACTGTAAGCTAGGGTGACTTTGGGACATTACAAAATATTTTTTTCTCATATATGATAGCCTCCGCCCGTTATAAAAAATTTTCTTGCAATACATTCTGAATAATAAATGCCCACATGGCATTCAATTAATATTTACTCACAGTTGACCCTATGCGTACAATATCACCCCTCACGGTATGATAATTTTATTTTTAAGTAATAAGTACATATTTTCTTGTATGGTACAGATAATTGTGAAATGCATACACTTAATGAGAACATGAAGTTTAGCAATAACAAGTATGCCACAAAACAAACTAAAAATCATTAATATAAGTGTTTCTTACCTGTTTTGTGAGGACGTAATATGAATAGGCAGCCATGGCAGTGCCGTAGGTAACGAAATATGTTATAGGTTCCATGATATCCCATGAATATTCCCACCAAGTTAGGCGAGCCAAGATTCCAAATTGTACGGACATTAGTCCCAAACCTACCCATGTCAACATATTTGTGCGTCTATTCGCCATCAGATCCAGTTCATGTCTTTTCTGCAAAATAAGATAAAGTATAATTGCAAATGAACTTTAAGTTCAAAATATTGACACTTCACAATAACACATTTTAGAATTTGTAATTTTTGTGGTATTTCCAGCGAGACTTTAGGGCCAATAACAATAACACATGCGGCTGTTTGGAAATAATGAGGTTTGGAGCTACAAGGCCGTGACTGGCAGAGGGTGACCATGAAGCTTCAGTTCAACATACATAAACAACATTCGAGAGAAGAAAATGTGTCAAACGATACTACTAAAAAAAAAAAGGCTTTGCATCTCCTGGATTTCGGTGTATGGCTTACAGTTTACTGAGATTAGAAAAATGAATATATATTAACATAATGCCACAAACACATTACCGAACGCACAATTTTTAAAAAGAGCAGTCAGCTAGAAAGCATGTAACCTATACGGGAAACAGGGTGACCGTGGCCCTGGGGTGACTTTGGCTCACTTCTTATGTCGATTAGTACATAAAACTTTCAAACTTTAAATAGACGGATCAATGTAATACATTTAAATGCTCGGCTCCAGTTAACTATTTCTTCACCAAATGTCCACATGAAGTAAGCTAATATCACCCTACAGGGCCAATGCAAAATCGGCTCATGGCTTATGCAGGTATCTTGTCACCAAGGAGGTAGTTAATTTTTTAATATTATGCAATCACAAAATACAGAATTAATTTAAGATATAATGAAACTAATGGAGAACATGTAATTATTTTATGGGAAGTGAGAAATATAATACTGAAATTCGATACAATTTGATAAGTTTATGTGATATTAAGAAATGTACACATTGTTATAGGTTGTTTGACAGTTCGTATTACAATGCTTTGTGGCTGGTATTATACCTCGGGATCGGACACAAATAGTTACATCTTTAGTGGGCGCGACTTACGATATTACAAACCATCAAACGTTAGCCAATTCATGAAAATGCTCAACTCAATATCATCTCCAGTAGTTATCGAGAAACATTATGCACTTCATGTCGTGAATCACGTAGTGTACGGCAGGTTATCTACCATAATACACTTACGTCGTAGCACTGCAATTGATTCCCGACACCAGGTGTGTACAGATATGTTCAATTTAATGTGTATTACCCTTAATATGGGAATACGGATAAAAAACCGTATATGAGAATGTGTAGGCCAATTATGAGTCAACAGGTTCGTGAATGCACGAATAGGAATATTATGAATTAAAATGTTAATAAGGTTAGTAAGGGCTTCAGCATGAAAAAATAATTATTTCACTCGCACATACAACTGGAGCATGGTTTTAGTCTTCGTAAGTAAGTATGGTAGTAGAGGAAAATTGGAAAATTCTTCTTATGAACAATGAATGATGATGACAAACTTATGGAATGAGGAACAACTTTTTTTCGGAGAATGGAGTTGGGAGATTCTACGTTTAGACATCAGGTACCGTTACAAACAGTTTCACGCGCATGGGAGGCATGCATTTCACAGCACGCGTATTAAATATCTGCTGTTATTCGTATGCAGTTAGGGAACATGAGAGCATTGTCTACAACTTGTGGAGAACCTCGTCTTTTCGTTGAACACACATAGCAGGCTTGAAATGCGCTGGTTAAACCGCGTTTCATGCCGCCGATATGCGTTCAACGAGAAAGTCTTGGTTCGGAGGACGTCCAACTTTTCGAGTGTCCAACTGCTCGAGCTTTAATGACCAACTGTTCGAGGATTGCGGGGTAGCAGTTATCCCCACCCAAATACTGTTGTGAAATACTGTCCCTCTTTTCCCTAGTCACCCGACGAGAATCATAACAAAATATTTAAAATTTACTATTTGAACTTTTTAACCAACTGTTAGAGTTTGGAAGGGAAAAAGTTTCGCCGCTCTCGGTTCAAGTTAAATTTTTATCCTCCTTTCTTGTCTCAACCGACCGATCATAGCATGTCCGCTTTGGTGTCCAACAGTTCGAAACCAACCAATCATTGCAGAGCAGATTTAGTGTTCAACTGTTCGAATGTTCAACTGGTCGACTGACCAACTGTGTGAATGACCAACTGTTAGAGTGAAAAATATTTCGCTTAATATGACACAAAGGAAGTTATTTTGTAATTTGCAACTTTTAAAGTGGACAAATGAGCAATTAACTTATTCGTTTTATATTAATTGTACTTACACAGTAATTAAAACTATGATGTGATGTCCAATGTGCAAAAATAATGTGTCTTTCTCACAAATTTTACCGAAAACATGTGCATAACATGCATGGAAAAACTAGCATATGAGAGTTGAAATTTTTAAATTTGGAGGTGGTTAAATATAATTACAGCAGTGAAAAATCTTACATTTGAAACGCACATGTAAACAGTTCGTCACAACAAGGCTGTCGCTATGACATCATTTGCCAGTAGACCAGCCGGCACTTGGAGTATCTGAAGCAATATTTTTGGTCGGACATACGGCTTATTTATTTAAAAAGTGTCTTGGACCAATTGTACGGCATATGTATTTATTCTATTCGCAAACCACAATAGCAGTCTGAGATCTTATAAAAACTAACAAAGAAATGGTTTAGGACTGTACACCGAATCGTTAATGGATGCTGCACAATCTTTTTTAAGTGAACAATATTTCAGTGATTAAATTATTAAATGTCAATACATTATGTCACTTAAAATTAATATAAGGGAGTTTCAAGTTTATTTCGCGTCCTCAGCGAATGCAGGCCGTGAAAAATTGAGGAGCAAGTCATAATGTAAACAGCTGTTACCATTTGAGAGCATTTACTCTTCTACCTTGCACTTGTGTATATGATAATCCAACCTGCTATCATATATGCATCAGCGGTACACGTTGCTGGTGGTGTCTGGCGATCACCCATCCAAGTGCTAACCATGCTCGAAGTTACTTCACTTCAGTGATCTGATGACTATTACGCTAGTATTCCTAAACTTGAGATTCTACGTACGTGCAATGATCTCAGGAGTTAGAAAAGCAATGACTGAAACGTAATGCTTAATCATATTCCTAAATGTCCTGAGATTGTATCGGATAAATAACGGTTTATTATTTGCCATTCCATGTGAGGCTATAAACAAATTAATGCGACGTTGGGCAGTGTTTTTTTAACAGAACAAGTAGCAGTGATTTTCAACAGCTATTTAACTAAAACACGTTTATTTTTTACAATTAAAATGTAATGTATTACATTTTAATTTGTTTTAAACTTGAAGTAATCATAAATATAGTAATATATATTACACATTTCCTAAAATAACTTTCGCAATTTAAGTAGGCTATTACAAATAAAATGACCATCTCTTGTGCAAAGTAAAAAAAAAAAAAGTTCACTTTTTGAAGTGGTTGTCTGGGTGGATGTCTTTTTGTGCGTTCGAGATACTATTGAAATGCCGGAAGCTGTAAGGTCGAGACAGCACGCGCATCACGTATTACCCTAGCCTCTAGGCGTAAGTCATAACTGGCGTGCAGTCTTCTCGCCGACAACTCACCTCTACCAATTGACGATAAAGGTGAGTTGTACACGTCTGTACCCTATAAAAGATTCTGTACCAACATTAAAATGCTTAAAAAGCACCGCAAAGACACCCATTTTCGGCCACTTGACAATATGCTTTAATGATTACTGGTGAACCTGAATTTGGTATATACGTGTAACGTTCTTAGAACGATATTCCTCCGCAGAAGTCACTTATGTGCTAAATTATGTTTCTTGGTGGTATATAATAAAATGTGTCAATTTTCTTGTACCATTCAAGCCAACCACACTGAGAAAAAATTTTTTTTGGTGCAAACAAAATTTGTTTGAATCAACCAAATCATTTGTTTGTATAGGGGCAATTAGATATTTGTTTGCTCGTACAAAATTATTTTGTTCTCTCGATTTGTTTGAGACAAATAACCGAATTTTGTTAGCAGTACCAAACGTTTAGTTGGCGATAAAAATACTTCGTTGGGCATATTAAATGCACACGCAATATTTTAAGAACTAAAAACAAATATATTTTATAATCTTAACAAATTTCTGAAATTTTAAGACCTAAAAAAAGTATTGTTGGACCGGGATTTGATCCACTAACCCTTCGCTTACTTCTTTCTAATCATGTCCTAACCAACTAAGCTACGAGTACTTCAGTGACAATAGGATTGTTATTTGTATAGGAATAGTTAGGCCTAGTATTAAATTACGATTTTACTGCTTTATTTTCAAACATTTTTGTCTTCCGTCAGCGAAAATGTAAATGACGTCAAATAATATTACCAAATTATTGCCGTGCACAACAGCACAAAGAACGAGACGTGCAGCTGCGGTGTTTGTCAAGTTTATAGCATTTTCCGTTGTGATCGATCGAATAAACCACTTTGAAATTGTTATAGCTAAAATTAAGATACTTTAATAATGCTGATTAACAGTTTAGACGTCCTACTTGTCGCACAAGCTTATACTTTGAAAGTTGAGGTATACAGCGTTCGCCATCATTTCGCTCACGCCTGCCATCTTCCGCAAGTCAACCAAATGAATTTAGTTTCGCCAACAAAACCATTTAGTCCATCGAAAAAAAATGTTTTGGTTCAAAGCACATCACTTATAACCGACAATATTATTTTGTTGGCAAGCTGTAACCAGTTGTTTGTTTACACAAAATATTTATTCGACGTCCTTTAATAACCCAATATCTGTTTGGCACAAATAAAGTGAATAATTTGGTCGAGGGAAATAAATAAATTTGTTTGGAGGACTCCCAAGTTTGGTCTTACCAACAAAATATTGTTTAGCTGAAGCAAACATCACCCAAACAAATATATTTAGTATAATGAAACAATTCTTTCTCTCAGTGCACAAGTATACAAAATCTGAAACCCTGTCGTAAGGTGGTTGCTGTAGTCTGCAACCTGCCCTTATGTGAAGAGATCCAAGAAGATCGAAACACGAGTACATCATTCTTATCCTTGGGGAAGTAGATATTCCATCCTACAAAAATCTTTTTGAATCAGACATTTACGAATCTGTAATTAATTTTTGTATATTCAACCAAATTTTTAATTACAGCAGTATGAGAAATAAGATATTTTTACAATTCTGAAAGCTTAAATACTGTATTTATAGCACGCTAGCTGTTTTGAAAACATTCCGTCACAGTTTTAATGGCTTTTCATAAGTAAATATATCGCGAACACATTTAATTATTTCTAAAAGGGTTTTAAACACGATGTAATGCAAATTAAGTCCAACGAGTACTCACGTAAACATTTATTTTATTTCGGAAATTAATTTTTAAAATATTGGAATGTTTGTAAATAACAGCGTAGTCAAAACTTCTGAATGTAAGTGAAACGTGCCGTATCCCATAAGTATGTGTTTAAAAATCAACAGTATATTACAATTGAATTGCATATTTTCTAAGTAGGCCGGTTAACGAAAGGTGCTTATTGACGGCACGCCCAATATTCTCTCGATTTTTAAGCACAAAGTATAAAAAGTCAAATCATTTTATTCCGAACACCAGAAGTGGTTTACTTAAAACTTACTGCAATTTACAGGGAGAAAAATTTTCTATTCTTCAACTATGCTTCATTAGTCTTGTCAACTTATTTTCTTATTATTGAGTTATTTTAATGCTTAGAAACTATATTTGTGGAAAAGAAAATGACGAGCAGAACACCTTTGAGTTACCTGCGTTTTCCCTCCCAGTTTTCGATATGGCGAAGGTGCAACGAGATAACTCAAATTTAGCCCAATTAATTTAGGAAGTTGAGAGACCATCCGGCGAAAATACAAAAGTAAGTAGGGTAGCCAAACAAAATTTACCTTAAGGGTATAAAAACACAAGACCAGAGGGCAGACAGAAACTCCTTGTAATCCCTGACAAACTGAAAGGTTAAATCATGTGTGAGTGCCAGATAATCCCTTGGTGGGAGGGCACTTTGGTTTTGCCAGAACCATCAACAAAATTAGACGCAGGTATACTATTGAAATTGAATGTATAAAGATGTAGAGGCATAGCCTACACCAAGACCTGTGTAGATTGTCAAACTATGAAGAGCATTAATCAGAAACTTGCAGGGTTTCTACAGCCTATCCCTGTAGGCAAACCCTTTGATAGGGCAGGGATACACATTTTAACGCCCTTTCCCAAAAACCAAAAAGAGAAATATATTTGTAATAACGTGTATTGATTATGACACTCGTTGAGCTGAGATCCGACCTCTGTTAAAGGGACTACTCAAAAGGTAGCAGAGTTTCTTTTGGAAAATGTGATTTGTACCCAATCGACGCCTAACTCCATCCTGAGCGATAGAGGGCAGGTTTTTAGCTCTACAGTGGTCCGTGAACATTTAAAACTCATGGAAATCCAGGGGGACTACGACTTCTGGCTATCGTCTACAGTGCAATGGGGCTGTGGAACGTCTGCATGCCACATTGACCACGATGATGTGCCATTGCGTGTCCGCAAACCAGCGGAATGGACGACTTGAAAAGAGGCGGAGCTTCAGTCAGTTGTGGGAAACAATTCCTATTTCCATGGGTACAGCAGCCGAACATAACCTTCATTTACCTGTTTGGCTTCACATGTCCCGGATGAGATGTACGTCAAGAAAATTTATTATTTGTTAGGAATTTGCCGTTTTTTCAGGTAAACATTAATCTTATGTATTTGCGTACCTTAACGATGAAATTGAAACTAGTATTTTTACCCTTACGTGCAAATCTACGAATGCGCAACATTTTTGCTTCCTGCAATGACCAACTAACAAATCAGCATGTTTGTAAACAAGCTTTGTTTCCCACAGTAGTTTTCCACTGCGGTGACGTCAGGGGGCGTGTACTTCAAGTCGTCCATTGGGACCAGAATCTGCCTCTAATGATATTCGCGTACAATATTAGCAAACAAGAGTCAACTGGGTTTAGCCCACATCTGTTGGTGTATGGCAGGGAGCCTGCCATTCCATCCGAGGTATGTCTTAATCTCTTAATCAGAGGGTGGAAGAGGACGAGAGCAAACACCTGCGGAGGACATGGAAGGCCCTCCAAAGAGGAGCTGTGGATAATTTGAGAAAACAGCAGGAAAAGGCAAAACAACGCTATGACCCGCACCACAGGCTCATTGAGTGTCAACTAGGTCAGGAGGTATTGTTTTTTACAACAACCAGAAAGAAGGAACTATCCCCTAAATTGAGGATATAGCAGAAATAAGGGCACATAGGCGTATGTGCCCCTTTTGCATAAATTGGTCTAATAGATCCGACATATTTTTCTACCCATCCTCAAAAATTTCTATTACATTTCAATTAAAATCCTCTGATATACATAAAATGTGTTTTCTGATGTTATATGCCTTATTTTGTTAACCATGGTATAGTTTACATAAATAAACGTTGTCTTGATTGTAAAACATCTGAGTATTTTATCCAATTATGTTAGCACTCACTGGCTTGCATTATGTTTAAATTCATCTATGGTGTAATTTATCTTCGAGATTAAGTGTTGACCAACTCCTTTACTGTCAACCGTGTTGTATGTAGCTGAATACTGTTTACAGCATACTATTGTATAGGCCTACAAATGTTTGATATTAATGGTTATTTATTTCTAAAATGAGTTGTAACAGTAAGTTGACATCTGTGGTAGTTGGTGGTTAAAGAGCGATAAACAAATACAAATGTAAGTGGAAAAAGGAGAAAGAAATATGTGCTTGTTTGCATGGTCAGTCATATATATATATATATATATATATATATATATGCATCGAAGAATAAACTTTTTGAAGCTATTGCCTTTCAAATGGTTACTAAATATTGTAAAAAAACAATAGTCAACAACACATATTTGATACGTTTAACGGAATGTCACTTAAACAAGTTCAGAACGTGTATCTAAGCCAGCTGCATGGGACATTTGCACTCTAAGTGTGAGGTTAAGCATCCCAAAAAAGGATGTGAACATATCTGGAGTTATAGAGTGAAATATGTTGAAGAGAGTCAAGTTTGTTTGAAATTGTTATTGAGGTTGTTGAAAATCAAAATGAAACGGGCTCGTGTAATACAGCAAAAGATTTTGTCTGGAGATGCCTTTCAGGAAAGAAAAGGGATGCATCTCAATAGGTCTAACAAGCTGGATGAATCAGTTTGGAATATGCTTCATAAAAAAGCCACTACTGTGCAGGAAAAACCAACAAAATGTATTTTTATGATCCTAGTTTAAACGTACGAATCCTTTACAACACGTTTGCCGATTACTTCAAACAGAAGACCAGCAGCTCCCTACAAATGAAGTATTCTACATATTTCAAGTATCTCTTTCAGAAAACCATTTTCTTTCTTTTCGACGACCAAAAATCGATGTCTGTGATTTTTTCACCAAACGTGAAATAAAGTTGGCAGCGGACCCAGAAGATAGCAGCAGATTCGAATATTTTCTTCACAAGAACAATGTTAAGAAATATAATTAAATTAAGAATACTACACTGGACAAGGCTGGAACAAATAAAAAAGTTTGTCGTGTTTGAATTTGACTCTAAACAAAATGTGCCGATACCAAAACTTAATGTTATGAGTCAATTTTAAAAACGACTTTTCTGGTTGTATGTGTTCAAATTACATGTTCATAACGACGATTCTTCGTTCATGCATTGTTTTGTTGAGTCTCAAGCAAAAAAAAAAAAAAATGCACATCCTGTAGCATCTTTTCTACACGACTGTTGCAAAATAAGTTGGATGATTATTGATTATTCCGAAGGAGTGCGATAGAAACTTCGGGCTCATTAGTGGTTTCATAAAGAAGAAGGTCACTACTACAGCGAAACCGTATTTAGAGGCAATGGTGCTTTGCAAGGAAACTAAACCTATTGAAGTGATCTTTGATAGAAATGTAATGAATGTCTGAAGTTCACTATTAAGTGAACTGTAAAAAAATTGTGTTATTTTACACGAATGTACGTGGGAGAACAATCTCCACACATGTTCGTGTAATTTTACACGACTTGTGTCCGTGTATTTTTACAGTACATAACGGTAAAAATACAATAAAATGCATGTATAATAACAGTGCTACGGTATATGTATTTTAACACAATGATTTGTTAAATAACTCGTACTTCAAAAGAAAAATAAATAAATAAAATTAAAATTAAACAAAATAGAGTACATTTGAAATTAACTGGCAACTTGGTGCAAATTTTGAGTTTTCTGGAACCTTAATATGAGTTATACTTGTAAGATTTATTATTTTTTGTAGTGATTCGTAACTTATAAATTATCTCGAGTAACTTACGACTATTTTCAACTAACGAAAATTTCTGACCATGAGAGGAATCAAACCCACGACCTTAGACGTATCAGTTAACAACCGTAACCACGAGACCACCGATGGTTATTAACCAACCTAGTTCGTGATATGGGATTCATTCATTCCAGTTTAAACAGCCATCTTAATTAGTTGTTTTAGGCATTTACTGGGATTATTTTAGCAAGTCGTTCTAAATTCGCAAGGGAAAACCTTTTCCTCTTTCTTACCACACGAATATTTGCTGAATTGTACATCTAATATATAGCACAGCCTAATAATTGGGCGACGGTAAAGCTTATTATACCAAGTCCCCTGCCGTATTGAAAATTTGTATTTGAAGTACGTTTATACATCACGGCAACAGGTTTTGCACGTTTTTAACTTTAAATGTACGCGAAAACCACATCGTAATAAAATATAGGTTTACGTGTTAGTAAATACTTTTTATACATATGTGAACATGTATGAACGTCAGAGATGATAAAATTGTTAAATATTTCTGTTTAAAAATACGCTTAAATCGTTTAAATACTTTTTATACATATGTGAACATGTATGAACGTCAGAGATGATAAAATTGTTAAAGCAATCTCTTAAATCGCTTAAATCGTTTACTTAATATGATACTATACCTACGTAAATTGTTCGAGTAAATTAACAAGTATTTTGCCGTTTCAAAACTGCATTGTGAAACAAGTATTTTTACATTTAAATCAATGTATTTATACATAAACAGTGCGGTTATAAAACATAAAATTACGTGTAATATTACAATATGTGACTGTATTTCTACACGTACATTCAAAAATGTAACACAAAAACAATCAGAGATAAAGAATTTCATAAGAGCAAAATTTAGTCACAATTAGTCTTAAATAAGAAAAAAATATCTGGTACAAACATAGAAATAAAAATATGACGATAAACATTGCTGGTGATAGTGCACTTAATGATGGAAAAAGTAATTTTTAACTAACGAAAAAAAATTTTTGCAGCGCTTTCATCTAGGCTTTCTAAAAAAAAAGTTACTGTAGAATTTGTGTCAGCTACTACGTTTGCATTGGTTAAAAATAATAGCCCCATCGGAGCAACTATTCCTGGATCTGTCGACGACTTTCGACATTGTAATTCAACCGAAAAATCCTTTTTAAAAAATTGATTTATTTGCCACAACTGGCGTGGTATTAAGTTGGTTTGATTCTTACCACAGGAACAGAAATCAAATCGTTTATGTAAATATTATATAAGTGTATATTATTTTATGGAAAAGCATATGTCAGATACACAACAAATTACAAATGGTGTTGCACAAGACAGCATTTTTTGTCTTCTTTTTATTCATTATTTATGCCAATTACCTGTCTAACAATGTAACTGAAGGCCACATTATTGCCTTTTCATACATTACGACTATAATTCTCGAAAGTAACAACTTAATGAATAAAAAAACACAAACAAGCTGTAAAACGAAATTCAATCATGACTTAACCACAATAAAATTACGTCAAAACGTGATTTAAAATGCCTGTTAGATACCTTTTATGCATACCGTGAAATGTGGATACATTGATTGTAGGGGTAACATTGACCGACTCTAGATATATGTCTTAAGGCCATTTAACGAAGAAATAAAAAAGGTTGATCCATTAACATAAGTTTCCTATTTCTTCGCCAAATGACACCAAATTACATGTTTTGGGTCGGTCAATGTTACTCCTGTAGTCAAAGTATTCACTTTTGATGGTAGAGCCTACTTATATTCTGTGATAATACTGGAAAAACATTTTAAAGACTGCTGTAAACCATTTTTCAGAAATTAAATATTTTTTCCTGTCCCATACATCTGCTTTTTCAGTTCAGAGATGCTTGTTAAGAATTGCATGCAAATATTGTACAAAACGAACTCATTATATTAATACTACTACGCGAAAACACAATATTCACGTAAATTATGTAAACCATACTAATGCAAGTAATGTACGTAGAGTATATAATAAGCACAAACAAAGGCAAACACCCTGCGTCTTAACTTAGTATGACCGAAGATTAAGTCCATGACGTTCGAATGTGAAACAGCATTTTCCCAAAATATGGGAGGGGGGGGGAATTTGGATGGAGTTATGCAGAATGGAACCAATCCACAAATTACTGGAGCGGGGCTATTCAAGGTCAAAGTCTACATATAAGCCTTGCGGAAATCAAATTTTTTGGTCTCTTATTTTTATTCAAATATTTTGATTTAATACTTGTTATTTTCCTAAGATATACTTCTTACATTCTTCTTCTACTTGGAATGATTATCTCAACATACATTACTTTGTCGATTGGTTCCGTTCTGCAAACTCTATACATTTGAAAGCACAATACTCTGAACATTGTTTTATGTCGTTGCTTTTAGTCCATAACAAATGTTGACAATGAGCTTCCACCCTTATTAAAATAACAGGGATGGTCACCTTCTACGTGCATACATTGAGCCAGTGATTTTTGGTGAAAATAATTCTGCATCACTTTGTTTCAATGCCATACGTGCACATCTGCAATTCTGTTTCGTGGTTATTGGCAGAATGTATCTGAGCAGAGGTGTCGCTTATTTGACTGTGCCAATCATGAAAAGGTTACTGCGACACCACACGTCTGTGATTAGCAGGTAGAACCCCAAGACGCTGTGAGTTATAAACATCCAATCACTGAACAAGATGCAGAGCTACAGGTGTCCACGTAAGACTTTGAAGCAAGTTGGTGCAGAATTATTTTCACAAAAAATCACTGGCTCTATGCTTTTGTAACGTCAAGAAGTTCAAACATTTGATTAAGTTTTATTGAGCTATGTGACTTACATAACAAAAGTAATACCCTAGTTGCAACTGTCCAGGACCTAACGTTTTGGTTTAAAACACACTTAAGCATTCTGCGTAGCGTTACAAAGCCTAGAACATAGGACGTGGGCATGTTGTTTCTCAGCGCAATCGACAGTGGACATTCACTGTAAACAATGTGTAGCATAAACTAATAAGATCGCTATGCCGAATTATTAACTGACATTTGAATGAAAATGATAAGTCCTAAACAGTTGCAACACGAAGATAATTTTTGTTACATAAGCGCTCAGTAAAACTTAATAAAATGTTCGAATTTCCGGACGATATTAAAGTTGTATTCAAGTGGAGGGTGGCCAGCCCTGATATTTTCTTCAGGGTAAAAAGTGATTGCTAGAAATTGCTATGGATTAAATACATAAAGCATTACAACATAACGCAATGTTAAGAGTACTGTCCTTCCAAGTAATTAATTTTTCTATATTTTGAGAAAATACCACTTCAAAATTAGAACTTCTTCGTTAATATTAAGTTAAGATAGAAAGCGTTCTCAATATTACGTGCTTATTATATGCTTGGGAATCACCTTCGCGATTTGTCGGTCGAATTCAGCGCCCTTCTGTACTTCAAATAAGAGGTGGTAAATTCTGTAACAAACTACCTCAGAATTTATGGGAAATTCTACACGAGCGCTAGAAACGCGACGTATGAAACACCAAGAAGCATACAGGTTGTTTATGAGTAGCTTACACGAAAACGTTTGAGATGCTAGATTTTGGTGTTATGCCGCTCATTTCCTAAATAAATCCCGTTCAAGTAGGATGTGTTTTTGAACACGTTTCAACTACGCCAGTGTAGACGACTCGGCCTTTCAAGTGCTGGCGTTGCTGGCACATTCTTCCGCTTTAGAAGCGCTGATGCAGTAGCTATCACCATCTGAAATAACATTTGAAGCACCCGTCTAGCCATCTTGATTCCTTCTCTAGTTATTTGTGTAGCGATTGTCACATCGACGTTAGCTAGCATTACAAAGTCCTGTTCAAACACGTTGTTTTTGGCTATTCTACACGAAAGCATCTGCGACACTAGACTTTGGCGTTTTGCTGTTCATTTCCAATATGAATCCCGTTCAGGGAGGATGAGTTGTGGGCACATTTCAACAGCTTATGAATATCAGTGTATACTGCTCAGCGTTTGAGCGTTGGTGTCGCTAATGCATCCTTCTACATTAGAAGTGCTCACGCAGTAGCTCGTCTAGCCACGCTGCCTTCTTCAATTATTTCTGTTGTGACAGACACATACGCGTTAGATCACATTCTATAGATATGTTCAAATGCCGCGTTTCTAGTACTCTTGTAGAATCGCCCTAAAACAGATAGGCAGCTATTACAAATTAAATATGTGTGTGTTTCATTTTCTATTGCATAAATTCTACTTGTACACTACTGAATAAGTAGAATAATAATAACAAAATTGCTGTCATTCAGTTATTTTCTTGACTATAAAATAAGTGATTATGACTTCTGCTGCATATAACTGTATAGAGTAGCTTGTAGGCATGGTCATGTATGTAATTATAAGGGGGGGGGGTCTATCTGGGTGGCTTAGCCTCTCCTAAAAAAATATTAGCCCCCTCTAGAATATTACCCTACACAAAATTAGAAAAATCGAAAGAAATATTATAAATGTCTAAAGGACTGAGACGGCACATGTCATGTTGAAGGCTGAAATACATTTAATTTAATTACAATAAAATAATAGTTACTATTTTGTTATTCTAAATGGAGTCGAGAAGAATCCGGTAAGACAACAAAATGCAATTTTAGACATGTCACAAACTTCGAGGTAAGGCTAATTATACTACAGGTTAGAAAGAAAATGGGTTTTATTATGGGAGAGTTTGGAACAGGGAAAAAATTTGCCGCAAGGTGCACGGGTTTCGCTAACAAGGCGGAGGCTGTCCTGTACAAATCTTATGGGTGTATGACAATAGCGTCCTAGTGGCAAAATTTTTCCCTGTGCCAAACTTTTAAGTTATAATTCTGGACGCGACATAACAGACTGTGTAGGAACTAAAATAGCCTCGGTAGATCGCGCATAGGTAGCGTCCAGCGTGGCAATGGAGTACCTGCTAGAACACGATTACACAGAAACTGCTAGAATCGTTGCATTTTGAAATATTCAGGTTCCAGTTGTGTTGAACAGAAAAGTGATTAACTTACTGGAGTTCATTGCATGTATTTTACATTTATCAGCAGCTAAATGGCAAATTATAATTCTTAAAGTGTATCATAATTATTGTTGTTTTGTACTAGGCGTGTTTGACGTGAAAATTATAAATAAGTGAGATTTTTAAATGTTTGTTGCAGTGGGAATTTAACTATCAATAAGTGGTTATACACATACACATGTACATTTTGACGGGATATATGTGATGTCCGGTACCATGCATACAGAACATAAAGTTTTGTCAGCTAGTGATAGTAAAAGTAAGCTTTTGCTGTGCCCAGGTAATTGATTGTACGAAGTTTAATCAGGTTGTATAGCGCACAAACTATAACCTGGTTCACGTTATTACTGTCGCTCATCCAGCAATCTAGTGCCGTATATCACTGTTTATGAAAATATTACAGCCTCTAGTAAACATAATTGTTTACCAAATGAAATTTAGTACACATGAAAGTAACAGTAAACACCTGAAGTAACTCACATTCAGATAATAAAGCCATGAACAACATTTTAAAATGTATGTCACTAATAAATAGCTACAAGTTATATCTTCATATTTTTGTAAGTTTCAAAGCATGTGTTGCTATAACTATTTACAATGCATAAAAAGTCACGATTTTATGGCGAAAAGACTTTTGGTTTCAATGCATTATGTGCACATTTGCAGCTCTGATTCATGGTCAGTGATAGTGATGGATGGGCTGTTTTAACTCTTAATTGTTTTGGGGTTATAATGGCGAATCACAGACATGTGGTTTCATAACAACATTTTTCTGACTGGTGCATTCAAATGACAAACGTGTCTGAGCAAGACACGCTGCCAATAACCACGAAGCAGATCTTCCGATGTTTCCAAGTAATTTTGCTAAATGGGATGGTCTCTTAATATAGCTGTCTCTGCTGTGCTGCTCTCTGACTGGCTGTACTCGGCTCCCTTGAGTTGCTAGGAGTGTTTTTCCTGAAGATAGAAGCCGATATTTTATTTAATTTTTAGCCATCTTCCCTGTACATGTTGCCGGGTTGTTCAATATCTCTATGGCTTCTCTGATGGTCTGCAATTCCCTATGTTAGCTATTCTGCTGAAACTGTCAAGTTCAATGCTATGACTGATGTGCATGGAGTGTGCTGCTAAGGCTGACTGCTGGTTTTCATATTTGTAAGCTCGTATGTGTTATTTTATCCTGGTGGTGATTTTCCTTCCAGTTTGACCTATGTAAACTTTTCCCCATGAGAAGGGGCCTTTGTAGACACCTGCCTGCTCATCAGCTGGATTTTTTTTTCTATAACCAAACCCAATATGTTTCTGATTTTGTTCGTAGGCTTCATAACTCTATGTATTCCCTGTTTCTTGAGAAGGTGGGCCAGTTGGTCAGCAGTGCCTTAAATGTAGGGCATTTAGCAAAATGTTTTAGTTTTTCCTTTTCCTTCTTTTTTGAAACATCCTTGATGGTCTGATGCATCTTGCGCCTGGTGTTACCGTTGGCTTCTAGCCCAGCAGTCCACGTCAAGATGTTGCTATTCAAATATGTTTTTTGCCCTAAAAATAAAGTGTGCTGAGCATATATCTTTTTATATCATGGAGAATTTGGCCACCGTTTTCCATCTCCATGGTGAACTGAATGTTGTAGTGGAAGTTGTTGAGATGTCATAGAAACTGCTCCAGCTTCTCCTCTCCATGTATCCAAACCACGACAAGATGAACTGGGAAGATGGCTACAAATGAAATAGAATATTGGCTCCTCTCTTCGTGAAAAACTCTGAAAAAACCTAGCAACATTGTATTCAACGTTAAGGTACAAAACTGCTTAAATAGCACCATTTTCACATAGAAATTCGAATTTCCCCAGGGGAGGTCTAGCCGACAACCTCCCCCCCCCTGCCCGGCTTTATTAGTGCGATCGGTGTTCGCCCCCCTACCCTACAAACACTAGTTACGCCCATACTTGCAGCTTACAAAATCAGTTAAACCATGTGTCTTATGATTGCTAGTTAGTCCAATATTAATGCTTCGAAATTTGAAATTCAACTTTTTAAAGTTATGTTTTGAACCATTTTAGATTGTTATTCTGGTACTGTAAAATTTTGTTCCTTTGGTTTGATTACCTTGACAATGTCCAATACCAGTGTGGTTTTCGAACCCAAGTTCAAAAAACGTTTTTGTTGGTTTTGAAGCGAAAATATCACAATGTCTGACAATAATATAGATATAGCCTGTATGAAGACAGTTACCGCTATCGTTACGAGGATAATTCGTATTTTGTAATTCAACATAGAGCCATGACTGTATGTCAAATAACTCGTGACTCTTTACATAAAGGTCTCATTCAAGGGTACGACAGAATTTTAGCTTAAAGCAAGCAAATAGTAACGAGGGTAAATTAACACGCATCTTTAAGTACACAACAGAGCAGCATTTCGATCAACTTCTAGCTCACCCGGGATCTTATTTAAGTTTCGCACAACGATAAAATCTGTCGCTATGTAATCGATTCTCGTTTGGTCCCCACAGTCCCGTATTCTAAGTTTGTGGATGACGTCACATTTGATTCCATCTATCGTTACTCACTCTCGTTTCGTAACGACAGTTGTAGAGTTGTCGAGACAAGAAAAAACAGTATATACAGCATAACATGTGGCAATTTGGATAACAGTTGCTCATGCCTGCATTTTAAACATTTTCAAATCAGAAAATACTATTATAACCAAATGGTAGATGCATACAGATAAACATAAAACAGTCAACAAGCATTTCGTAGCGAATACACGCGTAGTCGTCTCTATGGCAATTCTTTACACTATAAAATAAAATATGTTAAAAATTATTTTGTTATAATGTAAAAAAACATGTGATATTGAACCGACCTTGTCGGTTTGACCGGCAAGTTTGGCGGCACACGAGGCAGTTTGGACTTTGTGAATTATCAGCTACCAGCAATTAATCTGTATTATTCTCCACAGTTACGTTTTGAACACTTTCACGTAAACATAAACACTTACGTGCCTTATGTTCCACTTGTTATAGTTTGGAGTATTCTACGACGCAGTATGTAATCATGACGTTTCTTCGCAGCAGAGACGCAGGTACAGACAGTGCTGCTAGCTTCGCGCTACACTAGCGCGCTCAAGTGACTGTTTCCGAACATCAAGAACATATTGCCGAGAGCAATAATAATTACTTTTCCCGTTAAATTGCGCATGGTTTTGAAAATATTTTTTTAACACAAATTAATACATATATCAAAAATTCATTCTGGAAGTTTTAAAACTTATATATCATCGTTTGTATCTGAATTTTTCTGCTGCAATACACCAAAAGGATTTTTAAATTTTTGACCCTGAAATAGCACAAATTGTGTAGCCAAAATACGCCAAAATAAAACAAAATAATTTTTTTGCTAGCAAATGGTACATTATTTTAAAAAAATCTGTGGCAAAATTGTGTATCGTATAACTGCACAGAGTCACAAAAATTTTCAAAGCGTTCGGTTAAAAACATTCAAGTTAATTGAAATTGTTTGAAATAAATGAAAGATCATGGCCTTAAGAAAAGAGTTTTATATATAATTAATATTGTACTGAGTGAGTTATATAATTATTGTATTGTTCTTTTCTTTTGAAATATCAGGTTTACAAATGATAATATTTTTGAACAGTAGCTGTTCTTCCGCCATGTTGTAAGGACTATATTGTGGCTAATATTCTTGCTCGCCTTTTGTATTTATACCCGTGCTTTTTTCGTATATGCGTTCAGTCGGCTTCCTGCGTCAAGTAAGTAGTCTTGTTATTCGTCGTTGTAAACTTGGAATGGGTCGCTATGCTGCAGCACTTGTAATTGATTAATTTTCGGCGCCTGTTTAGTTTGTTGTTTGGGTATTTCTTGAGTTGAAGTCCTGCAGCATAGTGGCCCAAGTCCTAGTGTCTCGTTTGTGTTTTCGTAGTTTGTTATTTATTCTCTTGATCAGTAATTAAATGTAACTTTCACGTTTGGGTTTTTTTTACAGTTTCACTTATGCTAACTTAAGTATTTTCAAGTGAAAGAGAGAGAGAGAGGCAGACATTAAATTTTCTTAGTTTAATTTTGTTTACTGATTTATTCATAACTGTTCACATGTAAATTCTGGAGATTAATTTTGCAAGTTGAAGTAAATCATTGAAGATAACATGATTTTTAAAGACGAGTTCAATTTATAATATTGTGACTGTATATTTTTTCATGCACTTTATTGTGTCCGCCATTAGGAGAATGTTTGGAGGGGTGTTAGGGATCATGTGCATACTATCCTAATATACGACTCTGTAGGTTATACCGTTTGTGTGTTTCGGGGCGTGTGTCCCTGTGGTTTAAGTGTATTTTGGGGCGTGCTTCCCCATGATGTTTACCACCTATAATTATAGGAGTTTATTCAGATTTGTAATTGTATTATGGTTGGCTACTGAGGTATGAGACTCACGTTAGCAGTGTTCTTGTAATTGTTACATTAGTTTCCTATACGGATAGGGCTAATTCTTGTGAAATTTTGTATTGTTTTTCCTACATCCCATTCAACAATCTCGTCTAGTGGTACTTCTGATGCTAGTTACTCTACAATTAACTTGATAATTTCTCACGCTTTAAAATGTAAATGGTGAATTAATGTTCAGTGTACTTAACTTTGTGTTTTGTATTTTTCGTTTCTAATGTTTCTTGTTACGTTGGCAATTTATTGAGTTTTGTAAAATGTTTAAGGTTATGTTGATGCTTTGTTATGCTTGTTTGTTTCGAGTTTTTAATAATTCCCTGTTGGGACTGAACCTGGAATTTTATGATGTATTCCTTGAAGTTGATTTACAGTTTACCTTTTTCATGATTGGAATTTCAATGTGATTTTGCTTGTAGCTATTTCTGATCTTTAACTGTTAAACTTTACTGAGGAGTTTGAGGCTTTTAGTTTGATTTGTTTTGAGTGAGGTTTACTTTTGCCTTAGCAACCTTGCAAATCTATAGGGATTCGCAACCCACCTTACCTTGATCTGTGTAATTTGTTACCGTCAAAATTTGTTGAGGTGCTAGCCCCTAAGTAGGGGACGGTACAATATATCTAACGTAAATTCTTACAAGCAAGGAGAGATTTGCCATTTTGGTAGTAAATACGTACGTAAAGTGTACAAACTATTAAGTGTCTGTATGACTCTGTGAGAGCATGCACAGTTTGTATAACGAGGAGTTGAAGTGAATTTTTTAGTTCAAATCGTCGATGCTGCACAACAGTTTTTTAGTATTTTTATTGTATTATTGCATATTACATCCTAGTCTCTTTAATGTTTTTGTTAATTACGTACTAATATATACGTTTCTGTAACAGCTGTAATGCAAGGAAAAAATTAATTAGACTTATATGACCAGAGAAGATGTTTTGGATATCTGTTTCGATAAACCAATGTAAATTTACTGTACTTTATATTAATAGTCCTTCAAAATGTAACGAAACGCCGTTTTAATAAATAACACACACAGACATATATATTTATAAAGACTGCAGTGCAGAGGCAGCAGTGTAACTGAAAAATGCCTACAATCAGTGCGGCCAAAGTTACGTAAATAATAGTAATAAATTATTTTTCCCAAAATCATAGGCTATGTTGTGCAGACATAAAACTAAAATGACAACTAAAAAAAATTAAGTGCACTGTCAACATTTTGAACTGTAAACATTTACCTCTGTGTTTTCAAATCCACGCACCCTATCAGCTACACTGTACATTTTGCGTCGACTGTAACATACGTCAAATAATCATACTTTTATTTATTTCAAATCTTTCACTCCTCCGCGGTGATAATATCGTCACTACAAGTAATATTAACTGAATTAATTAAGTTGTATTTCTCCAGATATACTAAATTTTATATAAACACAAACTCACGTGTGAGAACAGTTATTTCATTGTCCTCCATATCGATTAGCTATATCGATGCAGTGTTCCCACAATCACAACGATATCTGGCGCTGTAGCAAGCAAACGTGCACTAGATAGGGGAGGCCAACAAATTACGAGCACGTGTTTTACTTAACATCTCTTTTAACGTACCACACATTTTCTTCGAAAATATATACTTTACACTAAATCATCCGTTATATAACAGTGATGTTTCTGTTATGATCCCGTACTGGGGACAAAATCGAAAATCCGAACTTGTCCGAGCGACCGTCGTGCCGTAACGATATTGCACTCAGAATACGCTTCATCCTAACACGATATATCCTGTCGTTAGAAGGACAATCCAAGCAACTCGATGTCGAAATGTTTTGATGTCTATAGGCGCTTACGAAAACCTTACTCTATCTACCCAATAGAGTAGACATTACTCTAAAACCGGACAAGAACCTTACGAGAATACAGTCTATCGGCCCGCAAAATCTCTAAATATTCAACTTGATCTCTTAGCCAAGGTTTACCCTGCTCGGGAGCAGGATAGACAGCCGCCAGCAGACAATAAATAGGAAAGCGCACGCAAAAAGCGTGTGAACACAAAATAAAATACGTTCTAAGGCACTTGAGTACATGTTCACCAAAATAGAGATGTCAGAATGTAAATTTTTTTTTTGAACGAGAAGTTTAGAGGAGTTTATCGACTAAAAATGTTGCCAGAAGAATGTAATTCTGGTACGGAATAAACTATATAATTATTATTAGACATTCTAAACATACACATTTTTAACATTTTAAATGTATTTGCTTATAAACTCTCGACTAATGCAAAAAATAGCGGGCATGTGTCAGAACTTTCAAACTACGGAAATTTTTGAAGGTTATTTATATCATTTTTGTAGAGTGCACATTACTAGTACGCAATTGTAATGCCATATACGTATATTGTGCCAGTATGAAAGGATATTATGCACTGTCCAAACCTGGTCTAAGTATAGGTCTTCCAGATTCGCAACGGAAATAATCCGCTTCTGCAGATTTTGCCGTATTTTTTAAAAAAATAAGCCGCCAACACACAACCCTTCGAGTTTATGTACGCTCGGGAAAAAGTAAAACATCCAAAGACTGAGTTGATCCAATCACGTGACGAATATTACCGAGTAGATCACAATTTACGTTTTCATAAATACCTTATAAGGACAAACTCAGAATAAGCGCCTCGCTCTCGAGCAGGGTAAGCGGCTGTTGGAAGATGAAAGTTTCCATTTAGCGCGCAAAAAAAGTAAACAGAAAATAACCAACATTAAAACAAAGTAAATGAACGCACACAGTTAAAAATATCAAAGAAACAATAACGAAAATAATGCTATCTGTAATACAAATAAAAAAACCCGTAAAATGTGCTACGAACGTCACATTTAACAAAATATTTGACATATTAAAAATATCAAGAATTTTTGTAAATCCCAATGTCTTAAAACCCCGAACAGTATTACAGACGTTTTTCACAACTCTGGTAATTAACAAAACATGATCACGTGACTGGAAAAATCTACCCACATGAGTTTTTGTAACCATCTATTTCTTCACGATAACCATCTTGCGAAAGTTTATGAAGGTGGCAAAAATTTTTAGGTTACGTTTACAGCCATCCTCGTAGAGGTAAAAAATTGACTCAATGGAAATGGCAAAACACACTACAGAGATGCCAAGCCTTAGTGACTCTGGTAAAGAGAAGTGTTAGAAAGTAAGATACAAGGACACTTACAGATGACCATCTTTACCATAGGTGAAGTTATATAATAGACTCCCTGGCATCTTCAAGAGGGTCTTGCAAGTTGCAAATTAACCGAGTGAGGCACCACCTGCCATGTTGTGACGTCACGCCACCTTGCCTCAATTTTGCATGACCTTGACCTTTAACACTGAGAGGTACATACTCGCCTATCTTAGCTATATTAGTTGTAGTCAAAAAAATTCTCAGAGTTTCGGTGCTGACATCTCCTGTCAATAGGTAAGCTAGTTAAAAGTTGTACAGCCTTATTTGAATTGACGAGCAATCTCGTGCAAGTTTCACAAAAATTTCAATCAGTATATATACTTTGTCAGCATAGTATTTGAAAGATGACGTAATTTGATTCAAATTTTCTGAGAGTAAATTATGTCACACAATATCATCTTTCGCATTTGAATGCAGTTTTATACTGACGTTACCTCTTTTCTTATTAGGGCTTGGCAATTTCCTCTCAGAATCGGAAATTGTTCTTAGTACGCACAAAATATTGGTAAACTGCAAAAGAAAATCACGAAAGACATAACATATGACTCCACATAACTAACAAACAGACCAACATAAGGCAACATTAGTAAGAATACTAGAGTATGGGATACAGAAATAATTGCTAACAGAAAATAAATGCAAAATGGTGAACATTCCTGGAAAGTTATCTTTCTTACAGTCAACGATAATTTGCGGGAAACTTTCACCAACACAATGTGCTTGGACTATTCCACTTATGACACTCAATAAATTGACAGTAATAATACTAAAATTACTATCTCAGTTTAATTCACCCTTTTTATGGAATGTTGTCCTTCCATTCTGAGTAAGCTGTTCATTTCTTGAGGTACACGTCTAGTCTTTTAAATTTAGCAATCTGCATAGCGAATCATTGCCAGCTCGTATTAAATGTCTACATTAAAATTAAAAAAAAAAGAAACTGACTGAACTACCGCGACAAGTCACAGTAAAAAATGTTCAGGCTTCTACAATATTATACTGAAATTATTCAGCGAGTTCTTTTTACTGATCTGAATTTGCGACAAAACATTTCACCACATGCATATGAGCCAAGAATTCACTCGGTAATATATACCGGAAAGTCAATTCATGGACGAGACAAAAGCAAATTAACATCCAATATTCCAAATTAAAATTTTTGCTGTCACCAACTCAAGATGTAACTTAATGACTTTAATATTAGGAAACCTATGATAAAAGAGATGATTGTATATGTAAGCACACACAACTTAATATTTCTTTCGATTTAATTTTAGCATTCAGATTTTCTTCCCACTTTTTAAAAGAAAATTTATAATTTTATTTTATTATGCCTGGCAACACTGGTTTTAGAACTGCTGAATAAAAAAGTGAGTTTGCATTCGTGAACCATACCAGAACGAGTTTTTTTTTCTTGTTTCGAATGCCCTGTATGCCTTGCATCAAGTGAGTGTTCTCGTATTTTTGCGACGTTCGTTGTAAAGTGTTATATGTAAGTTTTTAGTTCGTTATTCTTTATGTACCGCAGCAGTTGCATTTTAATTCATGGAGTACAATGTTCATATTGCGGTAGCACCAAATAAGTTATAATAGTTGTTATGGCTATTTGCGGTAAAATGTCTTCAATAATAACAAAGTAACAGAGCGGGCCAATGATTAGTGCACCACGAAGCACCAGATCTTCACTCTTGTTAAGGGTGTTCAAATGAACAAAAACTACTTTTTAATCTTCAATAGATAAAATAATTTAGTGACTTTTAGTCATGTACTAATGTAGGAAGAGTGTAAAAAAGAGCAATATACATATTTTTTTTTTAAATTAACTATGATAATTCTGATAAATTTAAATGTTTATACTTTGCAATGCAAATTTTAAAATTGTGTTATATTTCCAAAATAACAACTTAGAATTAATGTTAAAGACAGCAGTTCACAAATAAGTTTCAGGGAGATTCATTAAGGAGTTTGCATTTAATAACATTTGAAATTTTATTATAAAATTCAGAGCAAAATTATCTAAACCTTGATCACTTAGTGACGGCGAGCTACCAATCTCATTCTAGAGATTTTTTTTCATGGAGTAGCTGTAATTTAAAGGAATATTTGACCCTGTGCATACAATTGTGACTAACTAGCTAAAACCAATTAGGCCTATAAAAATGTAAGAACATAATTTATATGTGCATTTCTTAAAATTACGGCAAAATAGTAGGCCAAATTTTATTTTATCAGTGTATAGGGAAAATATTGTATTCTATTTATTTTGATCATAGCAAAAATATATTTCTTGATCCATTAATGAGTTTTCGAGATATAAATTATTCTGTAAAGGTTTCCGTACCCAAATTTTGAGGGGGATGGTTGGGCGAAGATTCACAAGGAGAAGTGGAAATTCCTGAGAAAATGCTTCATTAATGTTGGTCTATCAGCTTGGAAACTTCAGCTTTATCCTGATTTTTACCGACATTCGACGATTTTTGGCCTTCATTGATTGGGCTATGTGGCTAGATAATCTGCTCATGGATTCACTCTCTACGAGATACTATTTTTATTTTTAATATTAAGAAAAGCTTTGTTCTCGTTGGTTGAGAATATAAATAGCAGACAGCAATTGGTCAGTGAAATATAAAATACGAGTAAAATTTAGCGTTATAAAGTTACAGTACGACAAAATAAAAAGAAAAATAGTTACTAAGGTAGGCGAAGTTAAGTATCAGCTAAAATAATACTTTTATATTTAAATAATATTCAGCGTAAAGTACAAGGTGGATTAAAAAGTGCTGCTGTTGGCAGAACAATGATAAATATTGTGGTTATATAGGTTGAAAGTCACAGACTTCAACCAAAGTACTCGCTGATACAAATCAATAGGATGGGTCCAACATATGAAACAAATTGATGAAATTTCAAAAATGAGAATTTTGGGGAAATAGCTCGTGTACAGAACAGTACGTGGAATGCTCTACATAGTTTTAGCTGAACATAAAAAAAGTAGTTGTGTAAATATATTTATATTGTTCATTTTATGATGACTACAAGAAAGTGCAAACAATTACACAAAACCTCTTTAAAGTTTAGTACTTTTACGAATTGTATTTAAATTAATTTACCCCCATTTCAGCAACATTTTAACAAATTAATATTTGAATTTTTTAACTTAAACTTTTTTAAACTAATTCAAATTCTTAAGGTTTTGAAAAGTTTTCAAATAATTGTTTTAAGATTTTTACGTATCTATAATTACTTTTTGATATAATGATTTTAACTAACAATACATTTTATATATAAGTATGGCTTTTTAACCGTAAATCGTAAAAAAAATATTTACATATGTAATTAATTCAGTTAATTTATGTATGAGTTTCATTGTTTTTTTTTTTTTGTAATTTTACATAAAACCTTGCAACTAAAATAGGCTATCTTTACCGATTCAAATCAAATAAAAATTTTTAGTTAATTTTTTTACTGTTTGCTACGCAAAGTTTAAATTTGTATTAATTTGTTTGGATATGTATTTCTTACATTTAGAGGATTATTGTATTAGATGTTTGATTATATGCGAAAAAAATTAGGTTTAATGATTTAAATCTGAAACGGTTCCGTTCTCTCACATACCATGCAAATGTTAAACAATAAACAGCATAAACTACTAGGCAAGGTCGACTAGGATACACAGATTGCGGAAACATAACGTCCTTTATTAACACGGCAATAAACCCATAATGTGAATCAGAAAGTTTCCATTTGAATTTTTATAATGTAGGTACATATCTATACTTTAGTTTTACAGTTTTAAAAATCAAATCAGGTAGGTAACCCCCCCCCCTCTCCATTTTCCATTCGCTGAGTAAGCCGATTTATGGCGTTTCTCATGACACTTATCAGCATAGCAGTGGGTGAGCGGGAAATTTCTGCCCGGAAGTTGGCATTCAGGACGTGTAGGGTCCTTGGACGGTTGAAATAAACGCGGGATATCAAATCACAAAAAAAATTACAAGGGACCAAATTGGCGGAGCTGGCTGGCCATTTTAAATCGCCATTTATTGAGATGAGGCGCTCGGAGAAGTGTTCCCTAAAAAAGCCATCGATTTCCCTGAAGTGTGGGCCGTTGCTACGTCTTGTTGAAACCAAATGTTCTCTAAGTCTAATTCATCAAGCCGCGGGGAAGAATATTTCTCCAACATGTTCACACACGCGCTTTACTCTTCCAGTGCACGATGGTGATTGGCAGCAGTGGGGAACAAAAACTTTACACCCACGCCTCTCGAATGAGACCATTCCCGCCCCGGTAAGACGTATACAACCTAAATGTCGCGTATTTCAAAACAGGAAGTTATGTTGCCGCAGCCTGTATAAACGTCTGAATAAAAAAAAATTACTTTTGGGGATTTTTGTTGCCACTAATATGTGGTTATTTATTTACGAACACAATTTTTTCCGCCACACATATGCTACCTTTTATGACTACTAAATCTCTTAGCATTCATAGTTTACAAGCTGGCCATGCATTTAATTTTGAATGGGACATGTACGTTTCTGTAGATGTTATTTTGAACCTCAAGTAATGGTACAGGTATATAATTTCGATTGTACTTATATCTATCGTATTTCATGTCAATGACATTTTATTTACTAACTTATTTTAGGTTAACCGTTAGGTGTACTATTGAAATTTTATTTAATATTGTTTGGTCGGTATTTAAAAATGTTTACTTTGTATAGAATAATAGTTTTATTTGGTTTTTATTTACAGTATAAAAATAATCAATTAAAATCATATATACACTTCTTATAGCTATAAGTCATACGTCTTCTTTGCCTAATATCAAATTATACTGTTTCATTTTTATTAACTGAACTATGACCAACCTTAATGTATTCTAGCACTTTACTTCAGACTTAATGTAATGGAATATAACAGAAATTTAGGTATCTATAGGTAGTAAATATAACATTATTTTATGTGAACGACTGACCTCTTCTAGTGGCTTCAGTTCAAGCTTAAGGCCCTCTAACTGCTTGCTTAACTGCCGCTCCTTTTTCAGTTGGTGTTCTTCCACATTTAGAGCTTCGTACAACTGATTTACAAGGTTACGTACATCGGAGAGTCTCTCCAATTCTTTCTATATCCAAAAGAAAAAAATACATTTCATGAAAATATCACATAATATAGTATATGAGGGCTGGACTACACTATTGGACAGAGAAATCAATGTTCCTAAAGAAAAATTCCTTGTCCGAGGAAGTGTGTTTATGATCTGAGTGATTAGTGGAAAAATACTGGAATCATGTGACTGATGGCACTATCTGTTACATAAAAGAGAGAATCAGTGGCGAAGCGTGTAGTGCTCTAGGTCAAGCGATGCTCACTAATTACTATAAACAGCTCTCCATGTCCGTGAAATGTAAAGACATCAACTTCACAGCCAGTAGCTTGTAAGAGGCAAGAACGTATTGTCTTCTCTAATACATTTCGGTCTTTGCAACACAATTGCCACGTGCTCGAAGTGTTTAGTCGGATATAATATCGATTGCCTTGGAACATAATCATGCTTGGCCATTGTTGAAAACCCAACTTCACTGATACAGTCAAAGCTGCACAATATTAAGTATAGCCACAGAGGACGACGAACAGTCGAGGAACATGTGCAATACAAGCGTTCGAACATCTTTGAACTGGACCATAGAGTGTGGCTTTCCCTACGTTAGTTGGTCACTTTAACATATAGCAGTATTTCGGATAGTTGTTCTGCCATCTTCCAATGCATCACAGAGACTGAGACGATACATCAGCGAATGCGGAATGGTCTCAAGCCCAACACCAATAAAGACAATGTGATCTGGTTGATGCCTTCGAAATCGCTACTTACATCGTCAATAAACCCACAGACCATCCGGAAGTGACCGAATTAAAGTGGTCTAACAGTCACGGATTTCATTCTCTGTGCAGTGAACCACACTCACTAATTCACAATTCGATACGTTGTTTGCAGGGCGCCGGGATAAGATTTTGAGCACTGATGACACGAATAGAGGAGTAATGCTTTATCAATATATATTATGGTTTCATTCAGGGGTGAAATGATGGAAGCACGAAAACATAGCGTTCCAGAATTTGGCACATGCATCTAGCGAAACCATGGAATGGTAAGGCATCCTACCCGTACGGTTATGAAGTGGACGGCAATTATGTTACGTCTTAAGAACTTGTCTTGCGTTTGTATTGGAATCGACGATAGTCCAAGGTGTGTCTATGAGATCCTCGTCGTTTCCAGCTTTTGCTGCAGGATATGTTAAACGATATTCGGAATTACTACAATGCTCGTACGCGTACTATAGTAAAGCCCTTGAAAAGGTTCTACTGGAACTGACAGTCTAGCTTGGCAAACTATATCACCAAATCTTTGAAGTGCAGAAAATATTGTCGGCAAGTTGGAATGGTATTTTTTTTAACTCCCGCAGTCTTCGACAAATCTGGATAAGTAATAGAGAGACGTGCCTGAAAAATACACACAGGACCTTTGACGACATACGCCATGTAGTTATTACTTATCTAAATTCCGAAAGACGCCACACAACCAATTAATCTTCGCGAATCATTTTAGTATTTTGATGACTCTCTACTAAAATGTGCTCGTGTGTGATTCCCACATCACCACTTACGTACACGTATGTTTTTGTACTACACCAGTGTGTTTAATAAGTCATTAATACTTCATTCAGGATGCTGCGGTTTCTCTGTCCAGTTGTGTATTTGTGTATGGCATGATAAAATAAAACAAAATAAAATTTACTTTTTTAAAATTACATTATCTGTTATAGCACGAAATAAAATGATTTAAAACTTTGAAAACTCAAATTCTTTGCGTCATAAAATCAAGGGCACACTTGTACCCAAATTATTGTAACTAAAAACATTAATATAATTGCTGTTTTAGAGATGTACTAAAAACTTGAACCTATAGTTGTTAGAAGGTTAGAAATAAATTTGTTTAATATACTTTTCGGCTAATGCAGTTTTGTAAAAGTCTATCTGCTGGTACATTTATGCAACGTAGATATTAGCACAAGAAGGCAATTTCAGTTCAGCTAAATAATAATTAGGAACTAAAACAAAAACAAAATATATGCTACAGGATGTTCATTATATCCGGTAATAAAATACCATTAAGGAATGATTTACAAAAACTCAGAATGATCGAACGATAATAAAAACAAGTGAAACAAATTATCCAACCGTATATAAATGTTAAAAAAGTATATGACAACATACTATATACATTAACATTGACTAATATCGTACACATCATGAATGGAAATAACCCCCCTTCCCACAAAAAAAAAACTAAGTAAAATAAGATGATTTTAAAACAGAACGAGGTTGGAATAAAGGTTTGTCTACTTCAATAAAATGTAACTTACATTTAAATGAGAAACTTAAATCTGTCTATATGTGATTGCAAAGATGTTATATTATAAATTGCATTCATACGTATAACGTTAATTCCAGCCAGAAACAGCAAGTAAAATTTAAAAATGTGAAAATGAGTAAGTTCGGTTAGAAACTTATGACACACACAAATGAAATGTAATTTACATTTGTCTACCTAAGTCACTAATGGAAAATTTCAAGAATATAAAAATATCTTACTCAAAATCAATTTATCAGACACAGCACTAGTAGTTATAAACACCCAGTATTGAATCAGTCTAAATGGAAATAAATAAATACAAATGTAATAAAAAAAGACGTCTACGACATAAGTTCAATATATAGACTAACAGAACTAATGACACTATTTAAAGAAAAACAATCAAAATTTTCTAAACAATACAATGGTAAAATATTGCAAATATATCATTTAATAATATCGTATTTAATATTCCTTCAAACCTGAATAATACTGGCCAATTATCTGACATGACAAAATAATATTCCACTAAACATATGAGAAAATTATTCATAATTATGTTTAACAAATATTAACTTAGAGTGTAGTTGCTTCGAAGTTAAATTTTACAATAGGAAAATGTTGTTATTTAGCATAAACACTTTTCAGAAAATTTCAAAACAGTTCAGTCGTAAAAGTGAGTGTAATGTAATTTCAAGATATGTGTAAAAGTGCAGATTTAATTATATGCATACGTAAACTAAGATGTAAATGTAAGCTAATTAAAGAAAACAAAATATTAAAAGTACATAATTCAATAAACAAAGAGAGAATGATTACATACTAACGAATAAAATTTTTATGGAACTCAATAAATAAAATGCTGCTCCTTGAATACATAAAAAATGTAAAAAGGCATTTACATGTTTAAATACTCTAAAGGATTCAGATTATTGGCATAACAAGATAATGCTCGTAGATATAACATGTAACGAAGACATACGTGCACTTAAGTAAGTTATAAAATACGTTTCAATCCTAATTAAATAATTTTATTTACCAATTACACAACTAGATAATAATTACTATGCTCTACAGACAGTCTGGGAGTAGTACTCATGATAAAGAGACGAATTATTAAAATTAAACAATTATTTCTTACAAATAAATAAAAACGTAATACGTAATTAAAAAATTTAAATGTGTAATTAAATGAATTTTAATTACATGGATTTTTATTCATTTGCTTTAATGTATGGAATTAATCCTAATAAAGAAAACTAGTTGGCTATAAATAAAAACTGAATTTGTTTCAGGTGGTAAAAACATATTTGTTTCAAAGCTAACTATGCTGCAAGAATACACGTACACAATACGAAATACTGCAAATAATTAATGCAACTTTGGAAAAAATTCTGAATATCGTACATAGATATAAGGAAATATGGCAGTAAGTTTTCAGATTATGAAAACAAAACAATAGTTTAAAAATTTAACAAAAGTTTAACTGATTTAATTGAGAGATTAGCTATACCAAAATGGTTTTCAATACACATAAAGTCATTATGTATCGTAAACCTGGGTTATTTTGGTCCTGTGAGCTAACTTTGTCTCATTTAGTATATTTGTTTTGAGGTCATTTTGTGAAGAGTAGATACGTGCTGGATGTTTCCAAATTACATGTGATTCATCCAGTTATAGTTTGACATTTCTTCATGAACCTACAAAATATAATTTTTAGTTGGGTAAATTTACCTCGCAGGGTCAAAATAAACTCAATTTACGGTATCTAAATTTCGTTTCATAGCGTTAGTATTCTAATTTATACTCACTGTTGCTTACGACATGGACTTTGAAATACGTTTTTTTTTTCTAAATTATAATGTACGGAAAGAGTATGCGTACTTACAAATTGCAAAAATTGTGTCACATACAACACAAAAATCACAGAAAAATATATAACCCCCTTTAAACTACGAAAATAAATTTTGGAGAGAGAAAAGTTTAAAATTTAAAACCACTATGAAAAATATTCAATAAAACACATAATTGCGTATGTATCTACAACAAGCACAGGCAGGATAGATACAAAAATACAACTGGAAATAAAGATTAACTGAAACCTCTCGAATAACTGAAAGGGATTTACATAAATTTATTATGTTCATACACGTGAGTATGGTAAATATAAAACAATATAAATTAATATACAAATTTATTTATGGTCCTTTAATGTAGAAATGATTGAACAACTTAAATGAGTTTGATAACTTACAACAAGATTGTAAAATTGTTCTATAAAGAACATACGTATATGTAAAGTCACTCAATAAAAATTTGTAATATTAAAAAAACGTGAGTCATTAGCAAAAATATGACGTACACAAATAAAAAATAATACAAAATTAAATAAACTCTTATTAATCTCTATAAATAAAAACGAACACTCACGCACTCACTCACTGACTGACTGACATATCAAACTACAGCACAAACCACTGAACCTAGAATCATGAAACGTTTTGTGCGGGTTCCCCTCAGGTCGTAGGCGAGCACTAAGAAGGGATATATCGAAATTCGACCTCTAAGAAGGTGAAAAGAGGTAAAATTTATTTCCGAAGGAACGTTCATAGAGCTCGTAACCAACGGCTTATCATCGAGATTTTTACTTTAATAGGATACACATAAAAGTGCATATTAGCCAATTTCAGGATTTTTTGAAATTCAATCTTTTATGGGGTGAAAATACCTTAAATGTGTTTCCGATTAACTATATATATATATATATATATATATATATATATATATATATATATATATATATGTAGAATCCTTCGGGATAGAGAGTTGGTTTTCACTTCAAGATATAGTTGACGTAAATACCCAAAATTGGTTTAAGGATTTTTTAAAATTCGACCCCCAAGTAGTAAAAAGGGGCAAAATGTGTTTTTCATGAATCGTCTATTTCACTGTAACACAATTAACTACTGTCGTAACTTTACTTCAATTAGTTACCTATACAAATGTATATGACAGGACTCTAAACCGTTTCGAAATTCCTTCATTAAGGGGGCGAAATACGTGAAATGTGTTTTTGATTATTCCTCTATATCTATCAACCCAATAAAGATATCGAAGTGCTCTTTGCTTTAGATTGATGCTTTTGTACATATATCTCAAATGCCGTTAAAATATATTTTCTGAATTCGGCCCCAAAGAGGTTAAAAAAGGATAAAATGTGTTTTCGAATCACAATCGATATATATCGATCCCGTTGATTTATATATAGCTGCGTGATTTTTAAGACTGCTGCCTACTCAAATACCCGAAAAGCCATTCCCCATCTAAGGAGGAGAAAAGGTGTGAAAAGTGATGAAATGTGTTTCTAATTAAACCCATAGGCTACTGTCGTGTTTTTTCACGTCCAAAATACATCAGTTAAATAGTCTAAAATGTGATACAAGGATATTTCGAAATACAATATCTTAGGAGGTGAAAAGACCTGGAATGTGTTTTAGACAAACCTTCGATACATTGAACCCATCGAGATATTCGGTTTATTTTTGCTTCAGGATGATGATTACGTAGATGGACGTACCAAGGTTATAAGATTTTTCAAAATTCGAACTCTGAGTACTGTACAGGAGTGATATTTAACTTTTAATGAATGACCGATTTTGCTTTGACTGAATGAGCTATCGTCGTGATTTTACTTCACTTGAACTGGAACAAATATTTGAGGCGTAAAATTAAAATTTTTTTGAAATTTGACACCCAAAGAGGTCTATAAAATTTGTTTTTCTATCAGCCGATGATACTTATCCAACCAGTTGGTATGCGCGTCAGAATGATGCTTTAAGTACCTAAAAGAGTAATGCTATTTTTTTATTTTATTAGATAACTTAATTAAATAAAACACTTCGTTTGTGAACGTTCAAGCAGACGATCCGAAAAGCAAGTAAGACCAGCGATAAATAAATTATATAGGAGTTTCATTCTACAGCTCTATCGAGACGCGGTGTTGTACAACCTCTACGAGCCCAGGAAATTAATATTTCATTCTTAAACTTAGCTTTCATAAATATTTTCGAAGTTATATGGTGCAGTTGTTTGTAGCTCCAATCTATTGTTCGGGAGGGGAAATTATGAGCTGTAATTCCTTTTAAAGGCCGTGCAAACGTACAAGTTTGACAAAAAGACTGCAAAGCAAAAGAAATTATGTAATTTTGATATAGTCGTTCAAAAGTGATAAAATGGATTATGCAGTCCACTATACAGGGTGTAACAGAAGTGATGGTCAATAATTCACACATGGAAAGTACTGGCCAATATAAGCTACAAATGTCCAATAAACATGGGTCCCGAAATCAACCGTTGTCGAGTTCTCGTAACAAGTCGAATTGGGAACCAACTCCAAACGTGTCTGGATTCCTAGGTAATTACGCTGGTATCTCAAGGTATGGGTTCGCCTATCAGGTTGTTGACGCCTGCACAACTACTCCCCTCGCTCCCTACATGCACTGTGCCATACAGACAATCAGTTACGAGAGTAAAGGCACCCCGGACGGAAGTTACACTAATGAGGAGTACGTTGACATGCACTTCCTGTATGGCAAAGCTAATGGCAGTACACTTCAGGCTGCACGATTGTGTGAAGAAGCTGTTCCTCGCCACAGGCAGCCCGACAGACGTACATTTACGAGGTTACATCAGCGCCTTCGAGAAAGTGGGAGTTTCGAACATCATGTACGAGAAGGTAGACCCAGATCCATAACACCTTTGTTGAGGAAAGGGTGTTAGACATTGTACACGAACGTCCAAGTACTTCAACAAGGAGGATTGCTATCCAGGAGCGTGTGCTGAGTCATATGAGTGTGTGGCGGATTTTACATCGGCAATTACTGTATCCGTATCATCTCCAGCGTGTGCAAGCTCTCAACAATGCAGACTTCCCTCCTAGAGAGAAATTCTGTCAATGGATGCAACAACAGTGTACTTTGAACCTCGTGTTTGTAAGCAGTATTCTGTTCACGGATGAAGCTGGGTTTACCCGTGACGGCATTTTCAACTTCCATAACTGTCACATTTGGGCCGATGTGTGTCACAACATCAGCAACGTTTATCGTTGAACGTCTGGGCCAGACTGCTCGGAGACCGCATAATTGGACCACACTTCCTACCACAGAGACTAACTGGAGATCGGTACAGGCAGTTTCTGCCTACTGTACTTCCAGATCTGCTTCATGATGATGGTTTTCCACTGAACCAACGCCTGAACATGTGGTTTATCCATGACGGTGCTCCAGCACACTTTCAATTATGTGTGTGCCGGCTTTTAGCTCGACGGTATGCTCAACATTGGATAGGTAGAGGAGGACCTGTGCAATGGCCTCCAAGGTCACCGGATTTAAATTCCATGGATTTCTGTGTGTGTGGTCATGTCAAAAGCCTGGCGTATGCTACTGAGGTCAACTCTCTTGAAGATTTAGGCTTGCGGATTGAAGCAGCCTTCCAGCATTTACAGAATACACCAGGCCTGCCTGAGAGGATTCGCAACTCGTTTCAGAGACGAGTTCAATGTTGCATTCAGACGCATGGGCAACATTTTGAACACTTTCTTTAAATATTAGAAATTCCATGTGTTCCTACATACTGATCAACTGCAACAAACAACGTGTTCTATCTCGACAACGGTTGATTTCCGGACCCATGTTTATTGGGCATTTGTAGCTTCTTTTGGCCAGTACTTTCCACGTGTGAATTATTGACCATTACTTCTGTTACATCCTGTATACTGAAGTTCTTCGACAGCATCAGCCTACATATACTATTTCACGAACCTGAAGGTTGGGGCACCAATTACGTTTTTATTTCAGCGAAACATTATCCCGCTAAAATTACTTAATGTCATTACTTCAAGTGAAGGTTTTGAAAAACAAATACGTTATTGAGGGCACTATCACCAATGGTTGTGCTCGAGGGAAGTCAGTCCCAATACTACGTAAACTATGTAATTCATTCGATTAACCTCTTACATTTAATAGTCTGTAATTACCCCACAACGTCAACTTAGCTGTGACTATAAATAAGGCCTAGACGAAGTCACTGTTAGTGGCAGGGGCAAACTTAAGACTGATTTTCGCGTGGACAGCTAAAGCTACTTATCCTGCTGCAGAGTTAGCTCATCTAGCACATTTGTTATTCTAGTACTTGATGAATGAACTACCTAGGTGTACAAGAAATATCTGCTCTGAGTAATACACGCGAGCAAAGCTGCGGGAGTACTGCTAGTGGGTCTGTAAAAGGTAGTACACAAATTTCGCTCAGTTACAATAAATATTACGTGACGTCAATACAGAACGAGAAGCGTGTTTTGTCTGCTAGGCAGTGTTGGTGCCAAGCGGATGGTAAATATCATATATCATGCATTGTAGATGGAAATATCGCATTTATTAATATTTACACAGGTTGTTCGGACATTCATGTTACAAACTTCTAGGACTTTAAGAGGGGACTGAGTATACAATATTTTTAGAGATGATGGTTTATCGCTGGAAAACTTGACTATTTGCTAGACTTCAACGTACGTTCAGCTTATGAAAAGATGACTGGCTTTCGCTTGTACGTGTAGCTGTTACCCTATCTGACTGAGCCAATAGGAATCCCGCTATTGAAATATTTTATGCGTGTTATTGGTCTGCAGACAGCTACGTTGTATCAGCGTTTTCAAGGCTATGTTGGCACAAAAAATTTTCGCGATATTCCATCATCTCTAAATATTTTGAATAGGAAGCCATGTACAGAAATGTACCGTTTCCGTGCTATAGCCATTAAATATGTCGGAAGTGCCGGTGTTGTTTTGCAATCGGATAGGACGGCAGAGGATCACCTGATGGCGTGTGACGTTTACCCTGCTGTGGTATCATGCCTGGAGCCCATTCACGTGCCTGTGTGTCTCCAAACAACATTATTCAGTACACGTAGAATATACGGACATGATGTTGATGTATGGCGCAGAGGAAGGGAAGAGCAGCTCCTCGGTTGTATCAAGAGTGATATTCACAACGCACGACTCCATCGCATACCCTTTTTGCCAGAATTGTGCGACGGCTCCGAGAACGAGGTACCTTCACCGTCGTGAGGAGGGACTGTGGTGCACCAAAAAGACGCCACACCTCCGAATTGGAAGAGGCTGTACTGCACTACACTGAGCAGGACCCGTCAACAAGTATGCTATACATTGTGCATGCGTTGTATATTTCTAACAGCGTAGTGTGGGAGGTTCTGTACGAGCAAGGACAGTAGTAGGAAAAGGGGGGTGCACTTTGGTGGCGCGTGGCATCGGAGCTCGGAGCCACGGCCGCCATCTTGGCCGCCATCTTGTCGGCCATCGTCGGCCATTTTGTCGTACATCTTGTCGGCCATCTTGGATTGTCGACCATTTTGTCGGCTATTTTGTCGGCCATTTTGTCGACGACGTCCTTTCTCTCGGCTCCGAAAGACGACGCCATCT